>JAOTRH010473606.1:0-26478 GCA_034768845.1 Heliamphora exappendiculata | reverse complement strand
TTATGGGTCAGAGTGCAATTATAGTTCTTTAGTGGTGTGAACTGTAATTTAGTATTTTATAAAAATTACAGAAATCGCTGCTAGTTTTTCATAATTGCAGATACCGCTATGCGTCTTTCTTTAATTTCAGAAACCGCCGATAGGTATCTTTGTTCCATTGAAAGTCTAAGTCATAATTACTGCCCAAGTCCCTGTTGTAGCTCTATATATACGCGGATAGGCTGAACCAATTTAAGATTGATAGATCATATCTCATATATCATAGATGATATTATTTTTGTCTTTCAAGACTTAAATATATCGGGGTTCTACCGGTACAAATTTTTGAAGGATCGTAGCCATCACTACGTTCGAGGATCGTATAAGGGAGTACAGTAGAAGATTTGACTGGAGTTTCAACTCAGAATCAAGTCGTAGTTGAAGATTAGATCGACAAGAGGCATTCATCTAAATTAACTTTGGTTGCATGGGTTTATTTTTAATCGTTCGATGTCAAAAATTTTATCTAGAGCCCGTTTCTGCGTTTTTCCATCCTATTAATTTTTTACCAAAAATCGTTTTACAAAAAAAATAATCTTGGCAATATTGCCTTCAACACAAAGAGACCAAAGAGGAAAAAGCAACAAGACTTAAAATGGAAGCTGATCTTGCACTGACTGCACGCTACGAAGCTATGGCTGCTGCTGTGGCGAAAGATGAACGGGCACGAGCCTCCATAGAATGGGCCTCCGCAAGCAAAGAGAAAGCCAAGACAAAGAAGGAATTCAAGCGCTTCATAGACGATCAATAGTCCCATTGTTTTCTGAATATAACAAAAGGGAGAAAGAAACAGAGAGAAAGAATAGGTAAGTGAGTGAAAGGAAGTGTCAGAGAAGAAGTAGAAGTTTCAAAACATTTCTTTAAGTTTTTTTTTTAAGGTGAAGATGTTAAATTTTAAACATACATTTTTTTTGTGATTTGGTTCCATGGTTTGAATGTTTGAATTACTTAGATGTTTAACATACATTTTAAATTTTATGTATAGATATTTAAATATTTTTTTGCTTAAATGAATGCCTATGGTCTTACTGTATTTAATTATATCTTGCCTAAGAATGTTGATTTATGGCTTGAAAATGAACACCTATATTTGCTTTTGATATGTGTTCAGATAAAACACCTTACATATATTTGACATATTGCACAAATTTTAATAAACTCATAATGTTTCTTGATCTTTTGTTGTAATTCATTTTCAAAATATGTGTTATCATGATTGATTGAATGCCTAACTTTATAATTGCATATGTTATTTAAGGTATATCGATAAGGGGAGAACCCTTGTTAAAAATTATTTTCAAATATTTTTTAGAAAATGTCAATATGGTTGTAATTATTAAAATGGAAGATTGTTAGGCCAAGAGTTTTTTATTTTGATTTTGATTATTTTCATAATTCATTTTTTAAGAATAAATAGATTTAAATGAATAATATTTTATATCTCTAAAATGAATGTGCTAACACATTTTGAACAATTAAGTTGACACTTTAGCAAAAAAGAAATAATCTAATTCTCAAAATGATTAAAACACTCACATATTTCTAAATGAGAATATTTTGTGTTGAAACCAATTGAAAAATAAATTAAACACTTTTAAGGCAAAACATACTTGAATCTAATTAAGTGTGTTAACACCCATTGATCAAATAATTTAACACCCTAACATTTGTATAAAGTTGATTTTCAGGTATCAAAAATTTAGTGTCGACACAAATAAGTTTTGTGTCAACACAAAAGAGCCAAAACTCTCATACTCAAAAAGAATCGACACAAATCAGTTTTATGTCGACACAAAAGTGATCTTCACTTTTGGTATCTGAAAGTTTGGGTCGACACAAATAGAAATTGTGTCGATACAAAACAACCGAGGCCACCTGCAGATTTTGAGGTGTCGACACCAACTAAGGATGAATCAACACAAAAGTCCCAAGACTGTCTGCAAAACTTAGTGTCGACACCAAAGAAGATATGAGTCGACACAAAGTGCCTCATCTCGGATTCAAAAGTACATTTAAGTCGACACCAACTGAAGATAAGTCGACACAAAAGAACTGAAGCCTCCTGCAGAAATTCGTGTCGACACCAAGAGCAAGTTGAGTGAACACAAAGTGGTTCCTTCAGATGTTGAAGTTTCAAACGAGTCGACACCAAGTCTAATTGTGTCGACACCATGATGTTGGTAAGGTAGAGTGCAGAAATGTGTCGAACCCTCAGAATATCTGTGTCAACCCAACCACTTAAGGGATTCTGCCTTAGACATTTTGTGTCGACGCCAATGGCATTTGCGTCGACGCCTGTGACGGAAATTCAAACTCGGGGCAGATCTCAACGATTGAATTTTTGGCATTTATTGCTCCCACTTACCTCCAACGGTCATGAATGCACAAGAGCTTATATAAGGAGTAACTTCTTAGCATTTACTCCAACTAGAGACTTAAATTTACTATTCTATTACTTGAATCAAACTCAGAAATCTCAAGCTCTCATTTATTGCTGAATCTTCAGCTCTTGTTCATCATCTCTTTTTACCTTCTCATTATTGTAAATTTTTTTCTGTAAAGAGAGTGAATGGTTCTCATTATTACTCTTCATTTATTGTAATCAATGGTGAGTCATCCTTTATCCTTTGAGTGAGTGAGCAAAACTCATCAAAGAAAAGTTCAAGAGAGATTAGAAGAAAACAAGAGTTTATTTTCATAGGATCTTCTTAAAGCTGTTAGGCTTGTGAATGTGCCCGTAAACATCCAGCTCATTCAAACGAAATCTTGAAGATTATAAAGGATTGGAATATGCTCGTGAAATATTCTATGTAGTGAAAATACTCAATAAAGAACTTGAGAAGTAGATGTAGGCTAAGATAAAACCGAACCACTATAAATTCTTGGCGTCCGGTTCTATCTCTCTATCCCTCATCTTTTAATAATTGCATTGCTTCAATATTTGTTTTATTTGATTGCAATATTAAAAGAATTTTGAAAAAAAATTTTAAACTGTTATTTATTTTTTAAAGACCCAATTCATCCCCCTCTTGGGTTGGCTTGTTCTAACAATTATTTTAAAAAAATTATTAAGTTATTCTTAAAATCAGATTTTCATGTCAAAACATAAAACTAAACTATTTTTAGTATTAAAGAGTTATCAAATTATACAAAACTAAACTAGATGTATCAAAATAATACAGTAGACTACACTAAATAAAAGCAACCTTTTGGCAGCCATTAGAGGTTGTGAACCTTTTTTCCCCAACCTCCAGATTGCCAGTGTTGGTTTGTTGATCCAATTATCAATATACATCAACTTTGATGATTATATATACATGTATATACATAATTATTGTTACAACATGTGACTCCAATTATATTTAACTTATATATGTACATACTAAAAATTATTTCATGATTGGATCTCTATTTGACTGTCCTCACTCTTTTATCTTTAATTTTTAATTCTTTTTTTTAACTGTTAACATAAATCTATCCACTTATATTACACGCACGCATGTTAACATAAATCTATCCACTTATATTACACGCACGCATGCACGCGCGTACATATATATATATATATACAAACAGTGCACTAATACCCTGTTCGTTTCTTTTCTTTTTTATTGCCTTCCCACCATGGGTAAATCCTGGCAACCTAAGAACTCATCTTCCCTTTTCCGGTGCTCACAGGTTTACACGAGAAGTAAGGAAAAGTGAAAGAAATAAGTAAGGAAAACGAGGAAAAAAAAAGACTTAATTACCAAAAAAATTCTGCAATGCGCGTGTGTGTGTGCGTCTCTCTACTTTCATATAAAACCCAAAGCTCCATACACCTCTATATATAGATCCAACCCAATATCTACAACCGAAGCCCTCATTCAATTCTTATTTTTTTTTCGTATTAATTCTTCGTTATTTTTTAGTTATGATGATTTATTTACTAATTTAATTTAATAGTTATCAAATCCTTCCTAATCTTAATTCAATCCTTTACTTGTTTATTCTGTGGACCAAGGGACCTTCGAACTCCGAAATCTCGAATTCCTAAAACCACGTAGTTTTAGACCCTAGGATTCCTGGATCGCCGAATCCCAAACCCTCATACTCCCGAAAACCCCAACACCCTATATTAGGACCTTGAAATCCTAGGAACCCTGGACCCCGGATGTCGAAATTCCTAGAGACCCCGAACCCCTAGAATCTTGGGACCTCAAATCCTAGACTCTTAAGACCTTGGACTTTGGACCCTCGAGACTCCATAGTCCTGAACTCCGTAGCCTCGAACCCTCAGAACCTTGGAACCATCATAGGACCTTAGAAACCTTAGAACCTCCAGATCTGAGACCCCGGGATCCCAGAGCTCTAGAGCTATGGACCCCTGGACCCTAAACCTCTGGAACTCCGAACTGCTGTAGATATTTGAGGTTAAGGCTATTGAGCGTGATGGATGGACGAGAGTAGACAAAAATAGCTAGGATTGTCCCATAGGACTTGTTATTCTTAGATTATGTATTTTATTCTGCACATAAAATTAATTATTCCTCAATTCATAAAATTGGAAGTTATTCATGACAATTAGTATAGCAACTATTTTAGCAAACAAAAATGAAATTAAAATTTTTTTTAGACTAATAGTCTAGTCCAATATTTTAATATCAAAGCTCAAACATAAGCATAAAGTGTTAGTCGAACACTCGAAGATGTTCAACCAAAGCCACTCCTAACTCTAAAACAACCGAACCAGAACCTCAACAATGGTACGCCCAATAAAAACCTATATAACAAATTACAGAGGAAGGACTAAATAATTGGTGCATTGTGGATAAAATTTCTTGAGCTTTGGACCGAACTCAAACAACCCAAAATAATTCTAACTTTACAATAAAAAGTTGAGATTCTTCAATAATTCTAACTTTACAAAATAAAGTTTAGATTTTTAACTTTAATAAACTATTTAAAAGCTTCCAGCAGGCACCAATGGAAGCATAACAATTAATTACAAAAAATAATAATAATAAATAAATAACAATCCAAAATGACAAAAAAAAACACAGACACACACACAGTACCCCTGCTACCAGGGAGTGTCCTCTCCCCCTCTCTCTCTTGTTCGATCTCCCTTGTCCATACACCAACGGTCACATTTTTAGATCATCACGCCCCAAGATTTGCAGATAAAACCCACCATAAATCCCTCAACAACGGCAATATCTCCTCACTTCCCCCCTTTTTACTCCCAGGCAATGGCTGTTCCCTGCTCTTTGATTCTCCTCCTCTCTCTCATCTTCTTCATCACTACCCATTTTTCAGGCGCATCAGCTCATTTACAGACCCTCCTCCGCCTCCATCAGCTGGATGCGGATGCAAGACAATCCACGAGCGCCGCCGCGAACGGCGGAGGGGTGACGGTGGAGCTGTGGTGCGTGGCGAAGAACAATGCCGAGGACTCCGCCCTCCAGAGCGCGCTGGACTGGGCCTGCGGCCCCGGCGGTGCAGACTGCGGGACGATCCAGCAAGGCGGCCCCTGCTACGAGTCCGGCGATATACAGAGAACGGCGTCGTTTGCTTTCAATGATTACTACCTCAAACACGGCTTGACCGACAACAGCTGTAACTTCGACGGCACGGCCGCTCTCACCTCTCTCAACCCTAGTAAGAATTTCGGCTCCAAATCTTGGGTGTTGTAGAGGGGTCTGAGCTCTAAAACCCTACACCCTTTTTAGTTAATTTTGAGCTCTAAAACCCAAAACCCTGTTTAGTTAAATTTGTGAATTTTACCTAAATGCGATTCACAAAATGCGCATTGGGTAAAATGTAATGCGCATTAGGTAAAATTTACAAAATGCGCTTGAAAGCGAGTGAGATCTTTGAAATGAAATCGGAACAGCACTGGGTGAGTAAGAGCTCTAAAACCCTAAATCCTGTTTAGGTAATTTCGATAGTTTTATCAAATTTTGATCTCCAAAATCCTAAATTTGAGCTCTAAAACTCTAAACTCTGTTTAGTTAATTTCCATAATTTTATCTAAATTTGATCTCTAAAACCCTAAATTTGAGCTCTAAAACTCTAAACCCTGTTTAGTTAATTTTGTGCTCTTAAACCCAAAACCCTGTTTAGTTAATTTTGTGAATTTTATCTAAATGCGCTTCACAAAATGTGCATTAGCTAAAATTTACATAATGCACTTTGAGAGCGAGATAGATCTTTAAAATGAAATCAGAACAGCACTGGGTGAGTAAGAGCTCTAAAACCCTTAACCCTGTTTGGTTAATTTTGATAATTTTATCTAATTTTGATCTCTAAAATCTAAATTTGAGCTCTAAAACTCCAAACCCGATTTAGTTAATTTTGAGCTCTAAAACCCCAAACCCTGTTTAGTTAATTTTGTGAATTTTCCCGGAGTGCGCTTCACAAAATGCGCATTAGGTAAAATTCACAAAATGCGCTTTGAGAGCGTGCGAGATCTTTGAAATGAAATCAGCACTGGGTGAGTAAGTGCTCTTAAACCCTAAACCCTGTTTGGTTAATTTTGATAATTTTATCTAATTTTGATCTCTAAAACCGTAAATTTGAGCTCTGAAACTCTAAACCCTGTTTAGTTAATTTCGAGCTCTAAAACCCAAAACCCCGTTTAGTTAATTTTGTGAATTTTCCCTAAGTGCGCTTCACAAAATGCGCATTAGGTAAAATTCACAAAATGCGCTTTGAGAGTGTGCGAGATCTTTGAAATGAAATCAGAACAGCACTGGGTGAGTAAGTGCTCTAAAACCCCAAACCCTGTTTAGTTAATTTTGTGAATTTTCCCTGAGTGCGCTTCACAAAATGCGCATTAGGTAAAATTCACAAAATGCGCTTTGAGAGCGTGCGAGATCTTTGAAATGAAATCAGCACTGGGTGAGTAAGTGCTCTTAAACCCTAAACCCTGTTTGGTTAATTTTGATAATTTTATCTAATTTTGATCTCTAAAACCGTAAATTTGAGCTCTGAAACTCTAAACCCTGTTTAGTTAATTTTGAGCTCTAAAACCCAAAACCCCGTTTAGTTAATTTTGTGAATTTTATCTAATTTATTTTTAGTTTTTAATTTCAGGTCATGGTAGCTGCAAATTCCCATCTAGGTAATTGATTGCTTTTTTTACAAGTCTAATATGTGTAATGTGTATGCATGTTAACATGAATGTCTATGGTTTTAAATACCATGCCTATGTAATTTGCATAAGCAATAGTGATCAGTTATAATTTTTGAATAAGAACTAAATATTAAATTGTTGGACACTAAAGTTAGTATGTTTCAATTCTCACTATACGTATCTTACAATATGATACATTAAATACAATATGATACATTAAATTGATAAATTGATATCGTATCTTATGTTCAATGCATCTTACATAGTTATTATTTATATGATAATATGCAATACATGATACAATGCATTATTGAAAACTTTAGCTTTGTTAAGATATTGAGAATATTTTTTTAATTAATTTTTGCATGTCTTCATAAATATCTATTTGCCTAGTATTAAGCATCTTGTGGCATTGATTTGTAGTCACTTGCCCCGTATAGTTTTATTCTATGAACAATCTAGTTGAGAATTTAAAACTTAATACTTAAACGGTGTGTTGAGTGAGACAATACATATAATCTATTGTAGACGATAAATTCAATTTGGGTTATAATTATGCATTTACTTTGTCATATTTTTATTGTATTTTATATGTATTTGGTATTAATTTATGCATATTTTTATTTATGAGAACCTTACTTTTTTAATACTATTAACTAACATTGTTTAATATTTTATTTTTGTAAAATATTTACCTTTTAATATATATACATATTTTTTGATATATTTTTAAATATGTTAAACGTCCTACGATACTTAGATACCGTACAATTCACGATTCGTATTTCAATTTGAAAACTATAGTTGAGAGATAATTAAGCTTTAGTTTTATTATCGGTTGTGTTTCCACAATTGCAAATAGAAAAGAAAATTAAATATATATATTATGCAAACAAAACCAATTCGATTACTATGTTTGTGTCTTTATGTGCATCATTTGTTGTGTGCCTTATTATGATCATGACTCCTGGAATGACAAAAGGTAAAAGCATGATATTAGTATTAGCATTGGGTTTGAGTGTTTGACAAAAAATCATATTGTTATTTCTATACGGGATCTTTTTGGCTTTTGAATAAAAATTGAGTTCCATTTTGAGTTACATAGCACTGGTGGCACAAATTGATGACCTGAGTTGGGAATATTGAAAATTACACATGAGTGCTTTTTGTGATGATATAAGAGATAGTTATACACAAATCATAGATGGGGTTATTCAATTTTTTAATTGATTTGAACACACAATTCTTTGTACATAGAACTTTTTGTATCAACTATCAAGGGTTATAATACACTTTGTAGTAGCAGTCTTTATATGTTTTCTTAATAATTGAAAGATGGTCAAAAGAAAAAGTCTCTCTTTCATAGGGCTTCTTTCTATACCTATGTCTTCCAATATCATTAGTTTGATTGTTTCGCTCTTCTATGTTTCAAAAGGAAAAAAGATTTTTGGGCGCTGTTTTCTAAATTCGAAATAGAGTACTTGGGTGTTTTCAATAACTAAAAAGTGTAGCATGCCTGAACCTAACTGGGGCTCACGGTTGTGAAGGAATTGGATTACAAAAAAGAGGGATTCTAGTTGTAAGTTACTAATGGAACCATCGTTGGAATTGAGATCATCTTATTTTGTGTTTTCCTATACAAAAAGATGTATAGGAATCCATTAGTTTAAACTTCATTCATTATATGTAATCATGTCAACTATTTGATACCATAAGAAACCATATCTCTCCACTCCATAGATAGCCTCATTTTCCAATGTTTTTGTTTTCTGCCAAATGTACTGTTTTCAATATTTCTGTGATTTGTGTTGATTGGCAATGCAGCTTTACAGTGAACAATGGAAGCTTCAACGGGCCACCAACAACCGTGGGAATTGGCCCTGCTAGTGCAGATATAAGTAGCGGCACTTATTTTACCGGTTCATGGTATTATTGGTTCTTGATCACCACTCATTTGTTCCATGTAATACCTTTGAATTTATGAGGGGACTGTAAAGGTCAACCCCTGTTTATTTGTATGTAACCTAGAAGCAATGCAAAAAAATGAACTTTTTTGTTTTAGAAATAAAATCGAAAGGTATTCTGATTTTGAAAATTTTGTTAGATTACATTGGAACTAAGGAAATATATTCTGGTACTTCAGTATGCAATCCATTATTAGGCATGCTGACTGAACTACTCATTTATCCGCAAAGGGTCAAGCCCTGTTTGTATGTAACCTAGAAGCAATGCGAAAAAGCAAACTTTTTTTTTTAGAAATAAAATCGAAAGGTATTCAGAATTGGTTTTTGCAAATTTTGATAGAATACGTTGGAATTAATGGAATATATTCTTGTAGTTTGGCATGCAATCCATTGTTTGGCTTGTGGAGCCTTGTTATTTTGGAAATCCGACCTATGATCCAACTCATATCCGAGGCGGTACAAGTAAGATGGATATTTTTGTTGAGACTTAGTCCATGAGCACTCCTGCTCAGGCTTTTTTTGATCTGTTTTTTTTTTTCCTTATGACCTGGTTTTATAAGTAAAATGGAAAGGTATTCAGAACCAGTTTTTGCAATTTTGTTAGATTACATTGGAATTAATGAAATATATTCTGGTAGTTCAGTAATGCAATCCATTTTTTGGTGTGTGGAGCCTTGTTATTTTGGAAATCCAACCTATGATCCGGTCCATATCAGAGGCAGTGGTAAGATGAATGTTTTGTTGAGACTTGGTCCATAAGCGCTCTGACTCGGGCTTTTTTTTTAATCCTTTTTTTTTCTTATAATCTGGTTTGGGTATATATATTTTTGTCGTTTTCTGTTAGGGTTTTTTGTGCCTTCATCTTGTGTTGCTCCCTTCATAGTAAAATTGTCACAACTTTGTGACAACCTTATTTTTGGGTGAATCTCGTAAATCTTCTATTTGTGTGTGATTGCGTTATTCTTTTTGTTGTTATTGTTTTGTTTTCTCCCATAACATTCATTTCACAAAACCAACTGTTGTCCAATTTGTTTCCAAACCCCTGTATCTCTGCACTCCATTTGCGTCTTCTTGAATGTTTGTTTGTTTTGGTATTTTCACCCATTTGTTTTTCTGTTGTAGACAACTGGGTCCATTTGATTTGGAATATTGGCTTCCGGTTGTAAGCTGTTTTGGATAGTTTTACTATTATTTGGACCGTCTGTGAATAACTACACGGTTCAGTGGCTTCCACTCGTCCAATTTAGCATTCTTGTTATTGAGGTGTTATGAGTTGAGGGGGGTGTTCACACACAATGGTCAAGTATGCCATGTCTCTTCATTGATGGGAATGAGTGAGTTGAGATATCCTGATCTTAATCAATTCTTTAAGACTGATATTGATCTTAATCAATTCTTTGAAATGTCTGGAACTGCTAGAGTGATGATGCCCTTCATTTCTAGTGTAGTAGTTTGCCCAGTTTAATGTGTGTATATATGTATTATAATTACAAATACATAGGTAGTGTTTGATTCAATAGAATAATTTTGTATAGGAAGGAAATAACAGTTCTTTAGTATCTACCTTAGAATTCTCATTCTCTTAGATGGAGGAATAACTAGTATTTTTGAATTTGATATTGTGTTACTTTTTAGCTAACCAAGCATTGCAATGTATCTTTTAACGGAATCGTCATGGACGTTTATAGATAGAGGCTTTCGATCGAGTAAGACCATGTTCTTCCTAGGTGACCTCCATTTGAAACGAGCTTTGTTTGCTTCTGAGTAAACCAAACATAACCATATATTTAGGGGTTAGGAATAGGGAGTCTATCTTATGGAAACCGAACGATACGGCAAACTCCAAAACATTGGGGTTGGACGTCTATAGATAGAGACTTTCGATGGAGTAATACCTTGCTTTTCCTAGGTAACATCCATTTGAAGGAGTAATACCTTGCTTTTCCTAGGTAACATCCATTTGAAACGAGCTTCATTTGCTTCCGAGTAAATCAAACATAGCCATATATTTAGGGAAACCAAACGATACGGCAAACTCCAAAACAGTGGTTCCCCTTTAACTAGAATGTGATTGTTTTATACACAGAGATTTATCATTTGTGTGGATCAGGAATTATCTGTGCCAAAATATTTTTCTCTCTGGCACAATATTTATTTATGGTTTATGAAAACCGAACGATATGGTTGCAATCTTTAACACTAAAAAACCGGACACACATTGGGATGATTATCACTGCCTTGAAAAGGAAAAAGGATAGATCATTACTTGCCAGTTTTGTGTTTAGTTTTTGGTCAGTGTGCGAGATCCTAATCCAAATGAACAAATAAACATATAATGTAGATTGTTTCTTTCAGATAACCCAATGTTATTGCATGTCTAATTAGATATTGATGTAGGCGCAACTAAGATTATTTTTTCTTTTTAATTTACAATTAGTAGTTTTGTTAGGAAATTAGCAATTTTACTATTATTTTTGCAGAATACTAAGTTTCCTAAAAGTAGATTATTTAATCTTCCTATTAATATTTTTTTTAAAAATATTTAGTTTCCTAGTATTAGACCATTTAGTTTTCCTATTATGTTTAGTTTCTTGTCTTACAAGAATTAGATTTACTTTTTATTATTTTATTTTTCTTCGGTAGTTATAGGGTTATAATATTAGGATATAAGCATTTGAGCTATTCATTTTTAGTTGCTGATCAATAAAATTAATGATTGTTTTCTCTTATTTATGTTTGATATTAAAGAAAGTATCTTTAATTCAAGCAAATTTATAAATTTTGATGCTAGCGTTTTTTAGTTGATACGTTTTTCTGAATTAGATATGACAATTTCTTTATGTCTCTATCTGTTTCTGTATTTTTTATCTTATTTTTTATAATTTTTTCACTACTGATAAAAAGTGGAGAGCGAATGAAATTAACTTCTTTTGTTTCATTATTCTCTGTCATTGCCCCGGTTATAATTATTAAATATATGTAAAAAAATTATTTTAAAAATATAAAAGAACTAGAATACAAAATTTTATCCTTATGTTTCATTTTTCACTTTTATTTTTATTTTTTTTATTTTTATTTTACATCATATCCTCTTTTACTATCAGTAATATCGTCTTCTCTTAAAATTGATAAAAAATTATTCTATACATCTGTCTCCATCTTGACACGTCATTTTTTAAAATTTTATTTATGTTATCTCGCTCTCAGCCTTATAAAATATTAGGAAGGGACATTACATCACATCCGGTTCTGCCCTATTTCTATCCTTATGTCAAACCCTCAATTCCTATAACGAAACTAAGTAATTAACCCTCAATTCCTATAGTGAAACTAAGTAATTTTAGCTTCGGTTGACTTAATCATTTTTTCTTTCCTTGTGTTGGGGAATCCAATTATTCAAACCTAAGGCCCTGTTTGGGATATTCTTTATTTGCTTATTTTTGTTGGTATTAATTTTTTTCTTCATATTTTAGTCAATTTAATATACTTTTTGACTCATCTTATCAAGACGATTCGAGAAGGTAATTTCTTTTTATTAAAATATAAAAAAATTCTGAAAAAATAAAAATAATGTCAAAATAAGTCAGTAAGTCAAATTTTATATTATTTATTTTTGTTTTTAGTGAATTTTTTTTTATCTTTTGATCAAATTTCTTTTACTTTTTTGGTTCATCTCATCAAGATAATTAAAAAAATAAAAAAATAAAAAAAAAACAAAAAAAACCAAATTTATAAAATTTAGCCCGAACTGGGCCTAATTAAGAGGTGAATAGTTGAAAACAAGGCTGAAATTAAGTTGTGCACATGGATCCCATCATGTATTGCATCACACGCATCTTAGGTAACCAAATACCCCAAAAGTGTTTTCTAAGACTAGGCAAGCAAATCAATTTTGTCACCTTAGAAAATCTACCCCATTAATTCTTGTTTGTACTAGAGGACCTCTCCAAAAAGCTCATTGATTTGAATTCGCCGACGATCGGAGCTGAGAAAATTAATTTATGTTCCTCAAGTGTGACATTGACCGATCTATTTATTTATAATAAAAAGAATAGAAAACAATACAATCTGAATGATATAGAAATCCAAACCACATACAAAGAAGTAGCTATATGCTCTATGGTATTGAAATGCTTTTACCTAAAATCACTGTCTTTCTAGATCTGCTAGCCCATTCACTTGTGCACAGGATTGAACTTGCCAAGGCAATTTTTCTTGGCCAAGCGCTTTTTGAAAAGAACTAATCGCGAGCATGATTAGGTAACTTTTGTAGAGGATTATGCCCCGCCATCTGATGTCCCTTCCATGCTTTCTAACGGAGATTTCACTCGTTCTAGAGGCGAAGCAGTGGGTGGAGCGTCGGCTTCCAGATGTTCATAGGGAGGTATAGGTGGTGGCTCAGTCTCGTTGCGACAAATGGGACAAGTGGATTGTGATCTAAGCCATTTATCGATGCACTTTGCATGGAAAATGTGTTTACAATTGGGTAAAAGCCTGGCCATTTCATCATCCTCCAAGATGCTTAAACAAACTATGCATTCTGTTGCCGTCATCTTATCATCAATACCGGTTCGTTTGAACACGAACATTGGCAGAGAGGCGATAACAGCAGGACTAAGCCCGGTCTTTAGTGGCTCGCCGATGTGCATCTGTTGTCGGGCGGCTCTATGACGGGCCTGGCGTTGGAGGACACATCTTGTGTATAAGTGAAGAATAACAACAAGCACAACCATAACCAATAATGAAATGGTTACGGCGACTATGATATTGCTATTCAGATCATATTCGACCCTAATATGATGTTTGCTCATCATTGGGTCGTATTCGGGGTCCCATCCAGCTAAAGAAGATGAGTTATCTTTGTCCATGGTGCCGGTGGCGACAAAGGGGCTAGCTAGATGGTGGCTTCTTGATATTTGGTCATTGCAAAATGTGAGAATAATACTCTAGATATAGTGGCAAATTGGTGCGCTGCTCACTATCTTCTGTTTTTTTGTGCGTGATTCAGTGATTTTCGTGAACGGTTGGATTGCGATATAAATAAAAAGAAAATGAGTCAGTGACAAAGACTTTCTAACAAATATTTTATGTTTTTTGTGCGTGATTCAGTGATTTTTGTGAACTGTTGGGTTGCGATGTAAATGAAAAAAAAATGAGTTAGTAACAAGAACTTTCTAACAAATATCTAAAAGATGACTTTTGAACTATGGTTTTTTTCTTCCACACTTTTAATCTTTTTTTTAATGCCTTTTCTTTTACCTTTTTATTTTTTTTATTTTTATTTTTTTTAATTTTCCTTAATTCTTGTTAGAGAAGTGATTTTTCACTTCCTTTTTATAAAATTACATTTATTTGTCTTCATTAAGCCTGGATTTTGCGGTAGTCTTTTTATATGATTTTTTTCCTTTCCCCTTTCTTTAACATTACTTTAAAGGAACAATACTTTTAGATTTTTCTCATCATCAGATGTCAGAAAAGTAATTTTTTTTAACCAAATAAAAATAAAAATTAATAAGAAAAATCCGGATAAAATGAAAAAACACTTTAAGACATTTATAAGGTTTTTTAAATCACTTTTACAGTAATACTTTTTAACTTTAGTTAAAATGACCATAACTTTTAGATTTCTTTTATCACAATAGACCAAAAGAGCAAAACATTTAAATCAAAAAATAAAAAAGAGCTACAAAATTCTAAAAAGCTACTAATATACTTTTTTAAAGTTCATTAAGTCTACATTTAGTGTAGCTTTTTCTATATGGATTTTTCATCTTTATTAAAAGTCAACAACGCCTATTCATTTGCATGTAACCTACAAGTAATGCAAAAAGAAAAGTTTTTTTTTTGTTTTCTTTTAGAAACAAAATGAAAAGGTATTTAATTTTTTTAAAAGATTTTATTAGATTATATTGGAATTATTGAAATATATTATGATATTTCGATATGTAACCCCTTTCACAAAACCAACTGTTTCTAATTCGTTTCCAAACCCCTCTATTTGTATTCTACTTGCGCGGTTTTTTGTCATTTGTTTTCCTATTGATGTTTGCATTATTTGGAACGCATGAAATATTTGTTTCTTGAAGCAAAACTATTTTAGAAAGCTTCATTATTATTTGGAATGTCTGCGAATAACTATACGGTTCGGTAGCATCTGTCTGCTTGTCCAATTTAGATAGTCCTGTCATTAATATTATGGGTTTCACACACAATGGCCAAATATGCCTTGTCTCTTCATAGATAGAAGTGAGTTAATTGGGATTTTTAAACAAAGAGTCAATCAGCTCTACAAGTCATCAAGGATTTCTTGCTAACGCAGTTCATGAAGAACTGACTTCCTTTAGTAAAGCGATGTCTCAAATATCAAATCATATCTTTATTGAACCAAGTGAGGTATAGACAGATTATATCATATAAAGGCTTATGCTTTTGGCCAGCTTGTGTTGTAACGAGATGAAGGGATGGAAGGAGCCGATTCTCTTACTTGTTTATTGAACAAGAAGGATTAGACTTTTTCCACTAATGTACTATAGAAAATTTAAATAAACAACAACTTGGTTGTATTGCAAATCATAAGGAAGATAAGCACTAGCACTACTCTTTAAAAATAGATAGAAAACATAGGTTTTCCATTAAGGGTTTTCAATCCTTTTGGTCTTCATCTACTTGTGGAAAAGGCAAGGTGAGTTGAATCTCAACACTTTCTTTCTTGCGCCATTTCTCAACTTGTTCCTATTCGTCGATTGGAGAGAGAATAGGCAACCCACATGAAGACAGGAACAGAGGGGGACCGGGGGGCGGGGTGTTGTTCCTTGATAACAATTCCTCAGTATCTTTTTCATTAGCAACTATGTTGATCTTAATTTAATTCTTTTAGATTGGTGTTTTGGACCTAATATCCCAACCAGTTTTGAAATGTCTTGTACTGCAAGAGTTATGACCTTGTTTTCAAGTGTAGCAGTTTTTGAAGTTAGTCTTTGTGGTTGTATATGTATCATAATTACGTATACATATCCCAATGCATGGGAAAATAGAGTCCATGTTATGGCCTACTATGCTAAGTAATGGTTTGGAAGTCTTCTTTAACGTGAACAACATTGAAACAAAATGTTATTAGGTGCATAACTTGGTCACTTTTAACTTAAATGTGATTGATTCATACTCTAGGATTTATCATTTATTGGGTTAGAAACTATGTGTTCCAAAATATCTATCTTTTTGTCACAATGCTTATCTTTAGAAACCAAACAATAGGGTTGAAATGTTAACACATAAAAATCTCAAAGACATGATCAGATGATTATCATGCACTGGAAAGGAAAAAGGATAGATGATTGCTTGCCACTTTTATGTTCTCTATTTGCTCAATGTGAAGGTAGGTTTGTTAATGATCGGTGTCGAACATTAATCTAGGATAGTTTCTAAATATTCGGAAACTCCGAAACACAAATTTTCAAATATGTATTTTTTTTCTTCTAAATATCCTTTATAAATTCAAGCTGTTTAACTCGGCCATCATGTTTGAGTTTCGAATTCCTTGAAATGAGCAAGAAAAGGAAATAAATGAATTGGTAATTAATAAAACATCATTAACTTTCTGAGTCTTTTTTTGGCTCATTAATAAAGGAAATACAAATACCTCAATGTTATTTCATGTCTAATTCGTAGTTAGAGATGGCAAGCTTTCCAGTTTCGTCTTGCCTTCGCATTTCTTGCTTGTTTTGTACGAATTTTTCTTACTCCCAATAAAAAGTAGGGTAAGAATGAGATGTGCTTTCCTTGCCCTCGTTTGCACCATCCCTTATTGCAATTATTAAATATGTTTTAATATAAATATATATAATGAATGTATTTTTTAAAAATATAACAAAATTAATTAGAGTACAAAAACATTTTCTTTCTCTTTTAATAATCAACTATTTGACAAAAATTCATAAACATTTTTTTTCCTTTTTATCATATTATTCTCTCTCACTCTCACTTATATTTTCACTTGAAGTTACAAATAATTTTGCTTTACTTTTGTCCCTACCTAGCTACTGCAACTTCCCTAACTTATCCCAACTTGCACTCTCGACTAATAAAATATCAATAAAATATAAAAAATAGACAAGACATCATATCACATCCACATCCCATTGCTATATGGAAGAATCGGTTTCATTTTAATTAATTTAATTAAATTTTTATGTGAAGGATTACTCATGTTGTGTTATTATTATTATTTTGATCGATAAAAGAATATAAATATATTATCACCACCCAATTAAGAACAGCTTTGGGGTTACACTGTAAAGAAGTAAAGCCAAAACCCAAACAAGAAACAATTGCCAAGAAATCAAACCTAGGGAAGGAAGAAAAAACAGCCAAAACCAACTAAGCAAGCAAAAAAAAAAAAAACTGCAACAGACACACAACTAGTCCCGTCAACTAGTGTATTTTCAACGCTTTAACATAATATATTTTGTAGAATAGAATCAATATTTTTACATTAGATATTTAAGAACGTTTCGTTGTATGGTAAGTAGTATTCTACTCTTGTTAGTTTTTTTTTTATCTTTCTAGAGCTTTTTGAATATCAGTATTGAAAAAAAAAAGATTTTATTGAATATCTCTAAATTAATGTTAACTTTCCTAGTCGTTTTATGAAGAAAAAAAAAAAGGGATCAAGTATACAAATTCTAAATATGTTTTTAAAATATTCAACAATATTTTTATGAAAAAAATATTATCGTTATCTCATCTGTTTAATTCTGAATATGGCTCTTGTCTGAGTATAATCTAAATCTTAGTCAATGAGAGTTAATTATTTGATACAGAAACTAATTTCTTTTGAAATTTCACCACCGACCTATGTGTTGTTTTGAGTCTTGTCATAGACTAATGTAACTGTAGTCGTTTAAGACTTAGGTTATACAGATCGAATTATCGGACTATCAAATCATTGAATATCAAATTATCGAACTATTCTTTTGTTATTCTGTTAAAAAAAAATACATGAAACTGTTTTAGTTTTTATGATTTTTTTTGAATTAAACTTGTCTTTCACTGATCGAATATTAGAAAAAAAAACTTTTGCTTTTTTTACGTTCTTTTTTTTACATACTTGATCCATGGTAATTGGTGATTTGCTGTGTGTTGTAAAATTTATAATTTATTTTATTTATTTTTACATATCCTAAAGAGTAGAGTTGTGAGGGATTTTTGAGGGAGTGTTGAGAGTAGAATTAATTAATTTATTTACCTTGGATATAGAATATGTGATAAATTTTAATTATGATTGTTTGACTCCTTTTAGATATTCACTTGGATTATGTTTTTTTTAGAGATATTAAATAAAATTTGCTTTTGATTTTTAATTTAGTTCTTATATTGAAGAGAAAATTTGATTATTAGTTATAAACTTTGCAAACTAATGAGGAACGAGTATGCACCGTTGTCTATTGATTTGAGACGTAACAAGTACATAAATATAAAATAAGAGTGACTCAAATCAATATGTATCACATAATTTTATTTAGCAAAATTTTTACAAAGAATTACCTCCATAATATTCTAGGACAATGACTTTATAATTTGCCTTCCAAAGCAACGACTCTAGTGTTAACTAAGCTACAATAAATAGCTAAGTCAGCTTGAATTGAGATTACTCCTTGTCTCTCTCTCTGTCATTATTTTTCTCTTTTCTATCTTTGGAGACCTAATGTACCATTAAATAAGTTTTAAAATCCAACATTCTGGTCAATTTTTCATCTTGCTCTCTCTCTCTATATATATTTTTAAAAGCAATATCCAAAAATCTATGAAAAATCTTTATTCCAATGGGTAAGATACCAACTTAATAAAGGATCACATCTAAAAAAAGATATTTCTTGAATTAACTACGTACTATCAATTTATTAGGTAAATATTATTGTAGGCTTTTAGTATCATTGGCATTTGTCCTCCTATCTATTTGTGGTGGTGGCGGATTCAAGTCTTATAGTGGGTGATAGAGGTGGTTTCCGCTCTATATTATTTATATTAGATTAGTGTAGGTATATATTATTTATATTAGATTAGTGTAGGTTTTAAAGGTGTATAAGAGACTCGAAAAATTTAAAAATCAAAATAATTTAACTTTTATAGGTTGAATTGATTCAGTTTTTACAAGTAATTGGTTTGATTATGAGTCTCAAAAAAGAAAAACTTATAATATTGGTTTGGCTAGTCTGGAATTAATCCGAATCAACTAAAGAATCGAACTATATAGACCCGATTAATACATATTTATATATTAAAAAATATTAACTATTAGATTATATATATAATTATTATGAGATTCATATAGAAAAGTAAAAATATTTTTAACTTTATAAATTAAAAAAAAAGTCATTAAATTAGATTGCTATTATTAATTGTTACTTATTTGTCATGTGTCATTTATTTTTGTGAATTTTTTTATTAAATTTGTCATTAATTTCACTAATTATATTGTAAAATAATTATTCTAAATTTTTAATCGTACTTTTATTATAATATATGAGTGTTAAATTTTATTTGTTATATATTTTAAACTTTTAAAACTTATATATAGCAATTTTTTTAATGCACATAAAGTAATTTTTAAAATTTATAGAATTATGGTTTCAAACCTAACTAATCCGATTTTTATTAGTTTGGTTTAGTTTGATTCTACTAATGATTAGATTGGTTCTGATTCTAAAAAATAATAACTTATCAAAATTGATTCGATTCTAAATTTAATACGAAATCGAACCAAATCGACCCATGTACACCTTAAGTTCTAGCTTTTAGTTAAGAAAAAATATTCAACTACTATCAATTTATTAGTTAAGTGTTGTTCCATTCGGTAGGGCACATCTCGATCCCATATTAATGATTCGTACTGTTTATGTTGTAGTCGTCACCAAACACATCAGCCATACAAAAAAATGACTAAAAATAAAATTGATCAAAAAACTATAGCTGTATTATTGAATTTTTTTCAAAAATATCAACAAAGGGATGGAAAAATGAGAAAAAAAAAGAGATTGGAAGGACTCAAACTACTAATCAAGTGAGAAATTTATAAAGTTATGACCATTGAACTGACAAATTTTTCTATAAAATGAATAGTTTGAATCAATAAAATAAGATCGATGAGTTGTATTCAAGACGATGGACCAAGGTGGTCAAGGAGAGAGGAATAGATGAAAATTTGTTGGGAAAAAATTTTTAAAAAAAGAAAGTTATCAAAGAGGGGTTTCACCATCTTCATTCATGTCTTTCTTTCTTTTCAATTTCATCTCAATAAAGGTTTCGTTTGGTTAATTTATTTATTGACTTATTTAACTTATATACAATTAAATAAATAATTTCGTTTGATTTGTCAAATAAGTAAGATTTAAGATAATAAACAAATAAGTTAATAAGTAAATAAGCTAAATAAGTAACTTTTAAGTAAAATTTAACTCAAATATTGTAACTTATTTAAGTAAATAAGTTAAATAAACAAATAAATCACTTAAAAGTCAAAATAACCAAACAAACTTATTTATTTTTATTTTTATTTATTTTACAATAAATAAATAAACAAATAAGTTATTTATTCCAACCGGGCCAAAGTCTAGAACCAAACACAGTGAAGAAACTCCATTGTAATTGAGGGTAATGTTGTAAATATAAGTTATAAAAGATGTAATCTCTTAATCATTAAAGTCGTCGTTTGACTTTACTTTAGACGTATTTATAGTATTTTTGCTTTAAAAAAAAAGTTAACCGTCAAATCGCATTTGTTATTTTACGTGTATGATAATTTAAAAAAATTATTTTTTAATTAAACAAATTTTTTTAATTTATTGGTTTAAATTCGAACAAATAAAATGCCTAACTTTAATCTAGATTACCAACCGAAGGCTTTTTGTGATTTTCTTTACTGTAGCATAATTTTGGAAAATTTTCTAGAAAAATAGTAGTTCTTGTTTGGCATTTGAAAAAAGCCACCAAATCTTTTTATTTCTTTTTATTTAAAAATTTTTTATTCACATTCTAAATAATTTAACTTTTTTAATAAAATATATATAATACTCTAATACAAAAAGTCTTCTATGCTCTCAAGCGATCAAAGAAAAAAAATGCAATGTTATACCAAAAATTATAAATTAAAAATAAAAGTAAAAATAAAAGTATATTAGATATTTTAATAAATAATAAAAAAATAAAAAGTTATGTACTCTAAATAAATTATCTTAAATAATTTAATTTTTTTTAAAAAAATTATTAATTTAAAAATAAAACTTTTTTAATATTTCAAACAAACACTTAGTCTATATATATTGATCCGAAAAATGTTCTTGAAAACATTTATTTTGACATGGAATGACAGGCAGAGGCAATATAAAGTCAACAAAGAAGATTTTGCTAAAATGATACAAGTAAGTTTCAATTGAGGGGTGCTATCTAGACCGAAATGATTACGATTGAGGGGCATTGATAATTAGTTTAAAAATTAAAGTTTTTTATTTTTTAATTTTATATTTTTAATTAAAAAGTCAAATTTGAGTCAAATTAAATTATTTGTTAATTTTGCTTTTAAACTAATTTTTTCAAACTTAATTATTCAGGTAAAAATCTATTTTTTTTTAAATAGATAATTTTGCTCTTCTGTATATTTTATATTAATAATTATATATAGTTGATAGTGATGGTAAATAAGTTATGAATAAAGAATTTTAAAAGTTGTGAGAGTTTAAATAGAATATTACAAGAGTTTGTGTTTTGATTTGATTTTTTAACATTTTAACATTTTAAATTTTTTACTAAATAAGCAACTTTGATTTTTTTGGTATTTTTAACAAAAAAAAAACACTAAAAATTCAAAATCAAATCAATCAGACATTGTTATTCATATGATCGAAACATATTTATTTTTAAATAAAATTAACTAATTTATAACATTTTGAAAATAAAACGTAAGATGAATGTGCACAAATTATATGAATAACGATATTCGATTAATTTAATTTTTTACACAAATTAGTTATTCATCAAATATAAAATAATAAACAATTTTAATCAAATTATAAAAATTTATTTAAAATGTAAAAGCCACTCACAGCAGGTGCCTTGCTTTCGGGGTGGTTTGGATAATTAGTTGTAATAGTATTTTGTATTTAAAGTTTAAAATGTTATAATTCTGATTAAATATATTTAGTTTTTAAAAAAAGTTTATTTTAAAAATTTATTCATCAAAATCTATCAAATAAAATAAATACTAAATATAAAACTATATAAAACAAAAGGAAAATGAGGACTTGCTTGGTAAAATAAACTTGTAAATTAATTTATTAACTCAAAAGGTAATAAGTAAAATTTATTTTATTGCCAATTAACTTTATAAGTAATTCTTTATAATAACTCACTCAACAAGCTTAACTTTTTATAAACTTAAAGTGAAAATCTTAAAGTGGGCCAACATGTTAGTTATTTTTAATATAATTTATAATTGGCTATAATTGCTTAGACTTTTTCTTTCATTTTTTTTTTCACTTTATTTTGTTTATTTTTCTTTCATCTTTTTTTTTTATACCCTTGCAAGTGCGTTTTTTTACGCGCGCCCATTCCTAAACCCATCCCAAGTTCATGGTGTGTTACATATTATTAATATTTTATTTTGTTGAATGTTTTACTCTAAGAAAGCTTTTGTATATAAGTAATTATTTTATTCAAAAAATGAAAAAAAACCAAAATTAAAAAAAATATGTTAGAGAATTTTTAAATACTCTGCATTAAGATATAAAAAACTCATCATATTTTACATTAAGGTGAAATATATTAAGAGATTTATCATATTCTTAAAATTTTATAAGCATAAATTTTGAAACATTTATTATTATTTTTAAATAATAATAAAATAATGATGTAATCAAAATTTGGCAATACATAAGTGCTTATACATGAAAATTTTATCATGCCCAAATTTTTAGAAAATATTCTAAGTTTTAACTTTTGAAAAGTTTTGGCAGAATCTTTCTTATTTTTTGAATAATCCAACGATTTTAATTATTTATAAAATATCTTGTAATAAACGCAACTAAAATTATATTCACAGACTCAGCCCGAATATCAATAACAAAATTACAACTCAATACTAAATTACAAACCATTCATCTTAACTTCTAATGTGTATATTCAAAACCTCTAGTACAAATAAAAAATATAAACCAAGTATCAAAATATCAAAATAAATCTTTCAAGTATTTTTATCTAAACTACCACTACGAATAAAAAAATAAAAAACTAAAAAATAAAATAAAATATTGCCGTATAGTCTTTACCAAAATAAATAAAACAAGCGCCATTAAACCACTACTTTAACTACATAATTAATATTCAAAAAATTATCATAAAAACTCCAAATGTGCAATTAATCATGAGGTACAGCATGATCTGAAATATCCAAATACATGAACAAACCAAAGAGGCTAATGTTGATCAATAACCAACAAAAGTATGTATAAAAGAGATAGATTAAAATATATGCTAACTGAACAAAGAAAATAAAATAAAAGTACACAGTGTCTGTTTAATTAGATCCACAATTATTTAACAATTATACTGTTTATTCCATTAAATTTTCATTCAATCCAAAGTTAATTGCTTATGAGGAATATGGCATGCCTAATAGAGAAGACAAACTATTCCTTACTACTATGCATGTTTGTCCTAGTGTTAGTACACCAATCACCCAACTTACCTAGGCATTTTATTATACTAGTAAGTTGTGACGTCTTATTTCGAGGCACTAACCTCCCAAATATAGGAACCTATCTGCACAACAAACTTATAACTTGAAGATCAAATCGTTTAACTCATTATTTAGGTGTCAACCATAATTCTTTAAGACCATTCTGCAAACTCTTTTACTTTTCATTAAGTATTTTATACCATTTTTAAAAAAATAAATAAATTTAACTCTTTTACCAATTCAAGATATTCATAATGAGAATATGCCTAATTTAAACTTTTTGTATCCAACTACACATTTTGTTATACAATAGTGAATTCAATTGGCTATTATACTAGAATTATTGGCCATTATTCTAGAATTAAATTATGAATTTAATTGGCAATTGAATTGGCCATTCAATTGGTAATTAAATTTTAGAATTTATTGGTAACTGATTTCTCTGTTGTAACCCTCCATGAAAGAATTCTATTTAAGAATTCCTCCTGTTCTCTAATATTCTGTGCACAAAAGAGAGACATATTCTGCAAAGAAAGAAGGTTAGTGTGTGAAGATACAGAATACAAGAGGAGAGAGAGAGATAGAGAGAGAGAGATTACAACAGCAAGTTGTGTGAGAAAGAGAAAGACAGACGAGATACGTTCATAGCCAATCTTTGGCGGTGTTACAACGTTCGAGTCAACCGTTTTATCTTGAAAGAGTGATGCCGGTGAAAAACTTACAACACCCTCGGTAGGCAGTGAATCATTCTTAAGAAAACTGCGTTTGCAGGACTCGATTTGCATTGTCTACTCATGTTAATTTTTGTATTTCGTTTCTTATAATTTCAGTTTATTGTAATCGTTGTATGTTAATAAAAATGTATTTTCTAGACCACCGAGCAGATCTTGTATTGCGTTATATTTCTCCCAACATATTTCAATAAAAAATGACATAAAATTTTACGCATTTGTAGATATTTCAAGTAACCATGGCATAAAAATAATAATAATTAAAGTTTAAGGCATAAAATGTTAAAAGGATTATCCATCTTAAGATAATATTTATTTGACATAAATAAATAAATAAATAACAAGGTTAACTTAAATTTCCCAAGGCTTAATACCTTTAATGTGTTTGGACTAATTTTTTTTTCTAGATTTTTTGGCCTTTTAGCTTTTTCTAAAAAAAAAATAAATGTAAAAAAATGTAAAAAAAAGGCTAACTTAGACTAAACTAGTGAAATTTTTCAAAGATTTTTAAACAAAAATCTTTTAAAAAAAACTAAGCCAAAACACCAATCACTAAAAAATCAACTACAATACAATTAAAATAAGAAATCAAATTATTGAACTATTGAATCATTGAATATCAAATTCTTCTATATCTATTCATCAAAATACTCAAGTAATATGTTGAAAATAAATAAATGAAGTAGTTTTAGTTCTTATGATTTCTTTTGAATTAAATTTGTTTTTCGCTAATCGAATATTATAAAGAAAAAAAACCCTTTTGCTTTCCTTGTATTCTTTTTTTACGTACTGTATCCAGTTAATAATGGTCCTTAGTGATTTGATCGAATTATTAAACTCATGATTTATTTTATTTTATTTTTACAGATCCTAAAGAGTAGAGCTGTGAGAAATTTTTAGAAAAGTATTGAGAGTAGGACTAATTTATTTGTTTACCTTGGACATAGAATAAGTGATAGATTTTAGTTATAATTGTTTGAGTCTTTTAGAATATTGACTTGGATTATGTTTTTTTTTAGAGATATTAAATAAAATTTGCATTTGGATTTTGATTGAGTTTTTATATTGAAGAGAAATTTTAATTATTAGTTCTTAACTTGCATACTAATGAAGAATGAATGTGTAGTATTTAGGGCGTGACAAGTACCTAAGTACAAAACAAAATTAAACCCAATCTATATGTATTACATATTTTTATTTACAGAAACTATTTCAAAGGATTACCTCCATAATATTATGGGATGATGACTTTATACGACTCTAGTGTCAACTAATCTATAATAAATAGCTAAGTCAACTTGAATTGGGATTACTCTTTGTCTCTCTCTGTCATTATTTTTCTCTTTTCTACTTTTACGGACCTAATGCACCGTTAAATAAGTTTTAAAATTCAACATTCTGGTCTGTTTTTCATCTTGCTCTCTCTCTTTATATATATATATATATTAAAAGCAGCATCCCAAAATCTATGAAGAATCTTTATTCCAAAAGGTAAGATACCAACTTAATAAAGGGTCACATCTAAAAAAGATATTTCTTGAATTAACTACTATCAATTTATTAGGTAAATATTAATGTAGGCTTTTAGTATCATTGGCATTTGTCCTGCTGACTATTTGTGGTGGTGGGGATTCAAATCCTATAGTGGGTGATAGAGGTGATCCCCCTCTATATTCTCTACATTAGATTAGTGTAGGTTCTAAGGGTATACAAGAAACTTGAAAAATTTAAAAATGAACCAATCTGATCTTTGTAAGTTGGGTTAGCTTAATTTTTATAGGTAATTGGTTTGGTTGTGAATTTAAAAAAAAAAATAATAATATTAGTTCAGTTCGTGAGTTAACCTGGGTTTAATTCAAATCAATCTGATAACCGAACCATATAAACCCGATTAATATA
>JAOTRH010473575.1:0-21967 GCA_034768845.1 Heliamphora exappendiculata | reverse complement strand
GAACAGCACTTCTTCCTGGAGATCGGCCACAGCGCCTGTCCGGACATGCTGCTGTCAGCGATCAGCCAGCGGACCAGTCGCATTCGTCTGGGCTTCTCCGTTGTCCTGATGACCGTGAACAACCCGTTCATACCCCACGCCCAGGCGATTGCTCCGCGGGGTTGATGTTCGATGGCCAGGATGCCCAATGGGAAGGGCATACCCAGGAAGAACCCCAACGCCAAAGAGCACAAACAATGCACGGCATGCTCACCCTGCAGAAGATATTATCGAGGGTATCCGCGCCATCATACAATTCCTGCACAATCGACTACCCAAAGCGAAGGTATTCTCTCTCCCTCTCGCTATCTCTCAAATCTCTCCCCCCCCCTCTCAACACTCTCCCCCTCTCCCTCTCCCTCTCCACCACCACCAACCCCACCACCACACCACCAAACACACCAACACCACCCACCAACTGTTGAACCCATCATCCCACCACCTCCCTACAACCGCCACGATCACGTCTTCCTCTCTCCCTCTCGGCTCTCTCTCAAACCACCACCACCCAAAGCCGCCACCACCCTTCCACCCCCAACCGCAATCACTACCTTACACACCATCAATAAACACATCACCACCCACACAAAAACTAAACAGCCTTCACCACTGCACACCACCACCATCACAGGTCACCACACCGCCACCACCCACCACCTCCACGCCACCCCGACCACCACAGCGCCCTCCACAACCCACCACGGCCACCCTGAACCACCCCCAAACCATTGGTTAACAAACTCTCCATTTCGAAAATTTTTGGAAAACGGGTTCCTCAAGCCACCTTCGGCCACCCGCCGCCACCACGGACCTCTAAACCTGCCACCGTAGGTTTGGTTAGAACCACCTCGCAACCACCTTCACATAGCCATTAACGGCCGTCAAATCCAATATCCAGATTGTCCAAACGGAAGGCCCGAAGTTGGACGGAAAAACCGAACCCAACCCTCTTCTTCCCCGTGTCGCGTCTTTCTCCCTGGTTTGTTTCTTACGTAAATTCCCTTGTTGCATGCATATGAATAAATTAGGAACATTACATTATGAGGTTATATATATATAAGGGAAACAAATTTTATTGTAAGGAAATTAGAAACTAAAAATATGTAACTAAATTATAAAAATAGAATAATCTTTAAATTATATGTTATTATTATTATGTTGTATACATATACTAATTATACAATATAATAATAATAAATATTTTAAGAAAATAATACTAAAAGTCACATATTGTTTAATCTTGAATTATCTTATACTTAATAATAATTGTAGAAAATAATACTGTATTTTTAAAAGAGTACTATAAAAATAAGATAATTCTCTTGATCTATATTGTTATATTTATATATATAATGAAGCAAATAATATATTCTTATAGTTTTTTTTATAAACTAAAGATAAAATTTAGGTGATCCATGTTATTATTATATATATTAATTTTAGATAATTATAATGGAAAAATAATAAAAGTCGCCAACTGTTTTAAGTTATTTAATAGATGATGACGAGAATAATTATAGAAAATAATATTATATAAGATAATAAGATCTATGCTATTACTAAATGATTTTAGAATAATGAATATTATAGAAGAATAATAATAGATAACTTTACAATTATTAGGGATAATTACACTTACCTCTTCTGAGGTTTAAACTTATTATAGGGATCTCCCCTGTGGTCTCTGAAATTACGCTAACCTCCCATGAGATTTAATTTTTAACATCAATTGTACCAAACCATTACATTTTCGAACACATTTTTATAATCAAATCCGTTCATTATGTAGAACTAGTCGAGTTTGTTTAGAAAATTTAGATTCATCCGATATCTCTAGTTAAGTGATTGAATAATTTTTATTTATTTATTTATTAGAAAATCTTATTCAATCACTTAAATACAGATATCAAATGAATCTAAATTTTCACATGTTAAACAAACTCGATGAATTCTACGTAATGAACAGATTGGATCATAAAAATTTGTTTGAAAATGTAACAGTTGAGTGCAATTGATATTAAAAATTAAATCTCAGGGGAGGTTAGTATAATTTCAAAGACCACATGAGAGGTCCCTGTAATAAGCTTTATGGGAGGTAAGTGTAATTATCCCCAATTATTATCATAAAAGGATAATAATACTATAACCGTGTTATTAAAATTTAAAAAATACATAATTATAATAAAAATACGATAATAAAAGAAATAACTTTTAAACCCTAGCTAAATTATTGTTTCTTTATGTGTTATTGTCTAGATCTAGATATTCTCAAGCAAATTGATTGAATAAATCCTGCTAGACCAGGTGAGTCACCTGTTATTTGAGTTAATTATATTTTCATTTATTGCTTTATGATTTAAATATCCATGTGACATGTTAAATTGTTGGAAAAGGATAATAGTCCTTATTTATGACAATATCTGCAAAAGTAGAATCTATAAAGTATGGATGGATAATGGTTTAAACAGGGTCCCGGTCACAGGAGGATGTTAAAAATACTAGCGAGTGTGAAATAAGGACGGGATCACAAACCAGGTGACTGTGGATTGATTATTCCCAAATGAAAAAATAGGGTCGCTCCCTAACTCTTCTGGCAGGAATCGTTAAATATTATCCTCTGAAATGAAAATTTAAAGTAGCTTAGATATCAGTGTTCTCACACTAACTTTGCTAATAACGTTTATTTTGAGGATCCAAGTGATATATATGAACCATCTGGAATGAAGTAACAACTAAGAAAAAGATGTCTCTTCTAGTAGAATTGTAAATTTATACCCTCTTATATGATAATAAGCAATGACATGTATACATGTTTAGTAAGCTCTGGGAAGTTTTTGATAAGATGAGATCGCTGGAGAAGTGCAAATAAAATAATTCATTTTTCTCATCTCTAAATCTAAAGAAAAATTATTCTTTAAAATTTTATCTTTACTAAGGAAATTCTTCTTACCGAAATTTGAATGAATTTTGTATGATTTTCTTAAAATGACAAGAGAATTTTAAAAAGGAGACAAGATTCTTAGGTCTAAAACCTAAGAAAGGCCAAACTATGATTAGACCCCTTCAACATAGTTTAAGATTCTTGGGTCTAAAACTGGATATTCTGCATGGGCTCACTTGGACCCAAATGGGTTTACACAATGCACATGCACACGCAAATGAATCGATATAAGAACACCAACACTAATCGAGTCAGATTAGGGACCAAAATGCACAAAATAGCAATAATACAATCAAGATATTAAAACAGAGCCACTGAGTAGACAATCAAGAACTTAAACCGTGGCATTTTCTACCTAATCATCATTCAACATTTTATAATTCCATCATTTGGCATCATCTAATCGGTCATTGCCCATCCATAAATTTGCCAACAACACAAAACACGTAAAAAAAAACAAAAAAGAAGGTAAAAAAACAAAAAAAAATTCATCCTGAATAGAAAATCAACAGCCTCTCAACATGGAATCACAACTTGAATAGAAAGGTGTGGATAATGTAGGGGTTGACGGGTGTCTGGAAGGAGATGAGAGTTGGCAAGCTTTGGGCAAAACGGGGATGGTAGTAATGAGCCGAAGGAAATGGTATTGATTCTGATATGTAATAAACGAGAACCGCCATTTATATAAGCTGAACTGGCAGACGAAAACAATCCACGTGGCTTTTCTCCATTTGTTTAGCTTCTTCGAGTTTTGACCTCTACTTCTTGATAGCCTTAGTGGTTGTATCATTGGGTAGTTGCGATACATCAACGTTCCCCATGACAGTACTTCAAGATGTCAGAATGCTCAAGTCCTCTTATGCCCTGAGGCAGCCAAGGTCGGGCCAACCTCATGAGGGTGGTTCGGTCAAGCAATCTTGACAATCCCAACCTTAGCTTACAATCTATTCATCCTCCTAGTGATCCCAAATGGATCCCTAGGTCCTGCTCCTAAACCCAGGATGGCAGTGTGACCTTAGTACCTTGGCTGGGTAATGTATTTTGGTGCGTTGGAATGAAGCTGCTAGTATGGCCGCACCCTTCTTGAATTGTCTACCCACTTTAGCCCCCCTGCACAAGAGCCATTAGAGTATACGGATTTGTTGTTATTCAAAGCAATCAGTAGGGTGGATGGACTGCATGCTGCAAATCCATCTTTTCAAAATCTCTGCACTTATACAAAATCTTTTGATAAGCCTTGTACTTTTTCCAAATGCTTTCCCAAGTTTTCAAGCGCCCAGCTCCTATAAATAGAGCCAACTCTCTTTTTCCTTTTTGTGTTGCAATGCGATTATTTTAAGAGCGAGTTTTAATCACTTGTAGAATTTTTTGAGTTTGCTCCAACTTAGTTTGGTGATACCCTATTCGTGCAAGAGGCTCTCGATTTTGCCAAACTCTTTTGGTATTTTCCCTTTTTAGTATTTCCTACATCCAGTAAAAGGTGTTTTGGCCATAACACTTTTCGATCCCAAATATATCTTTTGTTCGTCGATTTGGCACCGCTCTAGCGGCCCGCACCGAAAGAGTGGGTTTGGACATAACACAGTTCTATAGTTCAATAGTTCGATTCTTCTGTCTTCCCAGGTACTATTCAGTAGAGGGTTTTCTCCTGTATTCGACTTTAACCTAAACTCCATTTGGTTTGGCCATAGCCCTCCATTCAGCTAGGGGGTTCACACCACACCTTTTGTTCGTTCAAGGGTTCTCCCCGTTCGGTGGTACTCTATTTGGGCTGCCACTCGCAAGCTTCATTTGGTTCGGTCCCAAGTTTTTCTCTCCTTTCTTCTTTTGGCAAGAAGGGGCCAGTTTGATTTTAGAAGCTTCATTTAGCTTCGCTTGGTGCCTTTCTTCAACCTTTCATTCGGTAGCATCATGTTCGTGACCTAGGGTTTGAGTTGCTTGGCTTGTTCACCGCTAAATACCATTCAAGAGGAGGCTTCACTTCCTATTTTTTGGAAAAGTTGTTTGGAAGCTCAAGCCGATTTCTGTTTTTCGATAATACCTTATCTGATAACTTCGATTCAATCTTCATTCGATTTTTATATTCCTGCCAAGAATTTCTTCCACTCTTTTGTTTTAGGCCACCATCTTAGGGTTTTGAGATTTCACTTTAGAGGATTTGGGTTTTTGGCAAGCACCCCGAAGATAGAGGGGTTTTTTCTATTCGATAGAGGGCCCTCAGTAGGGGGTTCCCTCTGTTCGGCCACCCCACCCTCTATTTGATAATACTCCTTTTTATTTGATTTAGTAGAATCAATCTCCATCTCTAAACTTTGCAGCATTTTGAAATCTTTCTTCTGCTCTTTTGCTCCTTAGGAACACGGTGGACTTTGGTTCAGTTGTGCTCCTTTAAGGCACTGTTTGAGATAGCTTATTTTAAGCCTTTTTTATATGTTTTTTTTGTCTTTAGCAAAAAACAAAAACGTTAATTTAAACGATGATATTTTTTAAATTTCTCTCGTTACGAGAAACCCGAAAAGTAAAAAAATTGACCAAAAAATTTAAAAGGGTTCATATAAGACAAAAAAAGCCACTTTAAGACTTTTTTAAGGCTTTTTTTCGTCTTTAGTGAACTTTTTCCAACTCTAACAAAAAGGCTATACTTTTATATATGTTTTATCATGACAAATCGAAAAAGTAAAAAATCTAGATCAAAACAATAAAAAGTTGAAAGGAAAAAAAAAGGCATACACAAAAGCCACAAAAAAAGCTATCCCAAACAATGCTAGTGATTATCATTCTGCATTTGCGACACTTCATTCAACAAGCTTTATTGTGTCATTCAGTAATCAGTCTTTTTTACAATTCAGCAACCTCCATTTTCAACTTCTAGAATGACGACTTCTTAGTTTCTTCTTTTTACTTTATCCCTTGCTTGTAAGCTACTTGAAATTGCTTGTATCTGAATAGATTTGTTGACTCGTTAATTTTTCTTGGTTCAAGAGTTATTTTCACCATTAACTATGGTTTGTATCAGCCTTCATGGTGCATTCTCTACTGGTGCACCTAAGGATTCTTATGCTCTTCTACTTCGTAGAAATGCAGTGTATCTAAGGACTCGCAAAAGCGCAATTTGAAAACTATACGGGATGAGGAAGCACCACAAATTCCGGGTGGAGATCATTGGTATCAGGCTCCCTTCTTCACTGATGAGGATGAATTTTGAGCCAAAGTTAGAAGCTTTACTAGTAAAGCATCTGTTGTAGCAAATCCTTTATTGATTGGTATGCAAACCCTAGTTACTAGCGAGGAGTTAGCTCCTCCTTCAATACTATGACTATGCTTAGAGAGGAGGAATTTTCCATATTCTTACCCCTGTTTTGAATATTGCGTCAAGCCATTCGAGGCAATCAATGCATGGACCTTCAGGTGGTGCAGATGCTGAGTATAAGCACCGTCGCAAGATATGCGTCTTTTAGGTGTCATGATTAATTCATTGGCCATAATGAGTCCTTGCAATTAGGTTCAGCTAGACACTATTTCTTGCCTCGGTGGAGTCCTGCTTCCCCTACATATATCACTAGGTTTCGAGAGGTTATTGCTACACTAGAGGACGTCTATGTCAAGATGTAGTTGGTGATATTTGGGGATGTTCCTTACTTTCTCGACATAGGCTTATCAACATAACTTTATTTCTTTACTAAGAACATAGACCGCCTAATATGTAAATATTGAAAAGTTATTCTTAGATAGAGCTTAACATCACAACATAGACTTATAGTACTAGATATTCACATAAAAGGGCAACATAAAGTGAGAAGAGATATTAAAATCTTATGAACTAGATGGTAGAATCTTAAAGGTGAGAAATTGAAGATTTTTAAAGACAATATGGGTAAAGAAGTAAGGTGAAATTTAGAAAAAAAATAGAAATACTATTTGGAGTAAAATGGCAGAATATATTAAAAGGATATCGAAAGAAGTTCTTGAAGAATCGAAAGGAAAATATCATATAACTAAGGAAACTTGGTGGTGGAATGACGAGATCCAAGCCATAATAAAAGTAAAGAAGAAATGTTTTAAAAGATAGCAAAATGATAGAATGAGAACAATTTTAGGAGTTATAAACAAGCTTGTAAGGACGTTAAGAAATCGTCAAAAATGCGAAATTGAAAGCTTATAATGATTTTTATGCTAAATTAGATAGTAAAGAGGGAGAAAAGAACATCTACAAACTCGCTAAGTGGAGATAAAGGAAAACAGAATTTTACTCAAGTTAAATGTATAAAAAGCGAAGATTCAAGGGCGTTAGTAAAAGACGAAGAGATTAAGGAAAGGTGGAAAACCGATTTTGAGAAATTATTAAACGAAAAACATGTGAAAAATTTTGAAGGAGATGAATCTGATAACTCGGATGAAACTAAAGAATATAAATTCTATCGCAGAATAAGAAAGTTCGAAGTGAAAACTGCAATGAAGAGAATGAAATCAAGAAAAACTTTAGGAGCAGATGGTATCCCTGGAAGTATGAAAATGCCTAGGCGAGTGGGAGTGTCTTGGTTAACAAAATTATTTAATACAATTTAATGACTAGAAAAATGCCCAAATAGTGAAAAAATAGTATTCTAGTACCCATATATAAAATTAACAGAGATATTCAAAATTGTAACAACTATAAAAACATTAAATTGATGAGTCATACGATGAAGCTATGGGAAAGAGTTATTGAACATCGTTTAAGACTAACAACAACAGTGTCACATAATCAATTTGGTTTTATGCCTGGTAGATCAACTATAAAAGCAATCCACTTACTAAGGAGATTAATAGAGAAGCATAGAGAGAAAAGAGATCTTCATATGATTTTTATAGATTTAAAAAAGACCTATGATAGAGTGCCTAGAGATATCATATGGTGGACGTTGGAGAGAAAGGGAATGACAATGGGTTACATTGATGTAAAAAGAGACATGTATGATGAAACCGCCACCGCAATTAAATCACCTGTAAGAAAAATAAGTGAATTCTCAATTACAATAGGATTACACTAAGGATCGACTTTGAATCCTTATCTCTTTACCTTAGTTATGGATAAATTGACTAAACAAATTCAGGATGAGGTCCATGGTGTATGTTGTTTACTGATAATATTGTCTTAATGAATGAGATTAGGAGTGGAGTTAACGCAAAACTAGAAATGTGGAGAGAAGCTTTCGAATCAAAAGAGTTTCGAATGAGGAGAAACAAAACTAAATATCTGAAATATAATTTTAGTAGTAATAGAAATATAAATGGTGAAAAAGTAGGTATTTAAAATAAAGAGATAACTAAAAGTGAATATTTTCGTTATCTAAGTTCAATGATTAACAAAGATTGAGGGATTACAAATGATGTAACCTATAAAATCAAAATTAGTTAGCTCAAGTGAAAGAGTATTTTCGGAGTTTTATGTGATCGACCGGTACCTACAAGATTAAAAGGAAAATTTTATAGGACAGCTATTAGACCAGCGATTTTATATGGGACAGAATATTGGGTTGTTAAGAAAAATTACATAAATAAGATGAGGGTTGCGGATATAAGAATATTAAGGTAGATGTGTGAAATAATTAAAAAAGATAAAATTAGGAATGAAAAAATTCGTGGAATGGTAGGGGTTACACCAATTGAGAACAAGTTAAAAGAAAATAAATTAAGATGGTTTGGACACATACAACGTAAATCAGTTGATGCAGTCGTAAGAAATAGTGACAAGATCATGAGTAATTAAAACACTGGGGGGAGGGGTAGACCTAAATTAACATAGGATGCCGTATTAAGAAACGATATGAGTCTAAAAAAAATAGCTAAAGATATAGCTCTTAACATAGTAGAATGGCGTAGAAAGATTCATGTAGCTTACCCCAATTGATTGGGACAAAAGTTTAGTTTTGGTTTGGTTTGGTTAAAGTTATCAACATAACAAGAAGCCATGGTTTCCGCACTTCCGGTGGGTTATCCGTCTCTTAGAGGAAGCATTCTCGTTACAAAAGGGATGAAGGGATCGCTAAGCAGCTCTCCTGGTCCTCCAAAAATACTTTTAGGGGTAGTATACAATCATTTGGCAAGCTTTCTTTCTTTGTGGCTTGGTCAGTTTGTCATAGTTAAGTGCCCCCCTGATGGCACTAATCCAAAGGTATTCCCTTTGGTTGCGGTTTTGGTGAGTAGTCATTTTGTGCCGTTTGCCCCTTTATTATTGAGGATTCTTTATTGGCAGCTTGAATCCATCAAGATTTCTATGGAGCGATCGCTTAGACAATACGACGTGTCGAGCTTTCTGTGCACCCCGTTCTTACAAATATTTTTTTATGAGCGGTATCCGAGGCTCGCCAAAACCTAGATTGTTTGCACCATTGGGGCTAAGCAACTCTTCAAAGTTCCGATCAGCTAGATGAACAAACCGATGCAGTGTCAGTAGTTTAACGACCATGACAGGCCGAGAATTTGATTTTTTTTTTTTTGGTTTTATGTTCAGTGGATAGGGTGATGATAGGGGTGTGTGACTGTGAAATATATGGTGACGAAGATGGTGTTATTGAGAGAGAGTGTGAGGAATATCTGTGTATGAGAGATGATCAATTCTTGGCTATTAGCATATTGTTTTCGGGCTGGCTTTTAATGCTCACTATGTTAGTAGTAGCTTAATATTATTACTATTATTATTATTATTATTATTATTATATGGTTATTATCAGGTGTATGGATGTAATGGTGTTCCCCAATTTTAATATAAATAAGAGTACTCCCATATTCAGTAAGGTACGACTTCCCATTATTTTCTTTCTCCTAGCATGGTATCAGAGCCACCATGAAACCCTAAGCTCTCTTTAGCCGCTAGCCTCCTTCAGCCGCCGCAACCCTAGTCTGCTCTCTCCCTCCTTCAGTCGCCCCAACCCTAGTCCCTCTCAGCCGAACCCTTAATCCCTCTCACTTGAAACCCCAGCCCCCTTCGCTGCACCCTCTTGCCACCGTCAGCCACCAAAAATCCTTGAACGAAACCCTAGCATGAACCCCTAACAGTCTTCTCCTAGCTGCAACCCTTCTTCTCTGTCCGATAGGCTCCGACAGGCCTTGACAGCTTCTTTCTTCCCTCTGACAGCATCTCTTTTCCTCTACAGCACTTGCCAACAGCCCCTAGAGGAATCATAGGTGTTGTTTTGACGATCTAGGGGCAGCCGTGACTCCTAAGGAAGACCCTAGCCGCTGTTTTGAGGGTGTAGGAGGGCTGCCGCAGTAGTTGTGTTCTATGGAGATGATGTAAAAGTATGTTTAGTGGTCCAGTTATGATTGTTTAAGGTTGTGGTTGTGTTCTATTATTTGTTGGGTGGTTGCCCGTGGTTCCTTGAGATTGATAGATTGTGATGTTGATGGAGAATTCGACGAGGGTTGGTGATTCTCAAATAGGTACTGAGTGGCAAGGAATCACAGATGTATTTTCGTCATCCACACGATTAGTGGATTCGAAACTGACTGGACCACAAACATGTGCTATGGAAAAAGAAGGTATTGTTGACGATTAAAGGTATGGAAAAAGAAGATCATTTATTCGACGATCTTCCTGAGAAGGGATCTGATGAATACAAAAGGTGGAAGAGGGATGATGCAATATTGCTCAGTAAGATGTTGAACTCAATAGAGTTTTCTATTGAGGTTTTGGTGGCTAATGCAACAACTGTTCGAGAGGTGTGGACCATACTCAAGGAGCCATTTGCCTCGACGAATGACATGTCCCACTTATATGATGTGATGTGGAGTATCTTCAAGATACAGCAGGGAGAGCGGCCTTTCTCAAATTACTTCACAGAGTTCAAGGTGTTGGCAGATGAGTATGATCGATTGGTACCTTTTACCAATCGATATGAGGTTTTCATAGAGCAGAGAATGCAATTTTTGGTAATTTGCTTCTTAGCTAGGATGAACCAGCAACTTGACTCAACACGTTCTCAGATTCTGGCTGGGTCTGACATTCCATCATCCTTATCTGAGGTCTTTCGGAGGATGAGCAAAACAATTAGTAAAGAAGAGCCTCGTGTTACTGCTACTGATCAGAGTGATCATACAGCCTTAGGTGCATTTCGTGGAGGTAGAGGTAGTTTTCATGGTAAAGGTCGTGATGGGGGTCGAGGTGATGGAGGCCGAGAAGGTAGAGGTCGTGATGGAAGACGAGGCAAAGGCAGAGGTGGACGTGGACGTGACACCTGGTCCTGCTACTATTGTGGAGAGTAGGGACATTTACAGAGTTCGTGTTGGAAGCTACATGGGCGTCCTACATCCTCTATGGCCAATGCAGTGGCCGATTATGATGCTCCTTCCTCTTCTTCTAAAAGGAGAATTATAGATATGATTGAAGAGGAGTATGATCAGTTTATCTATATGAGAATTGGGAACACAGTCGATACTCCCTCAGCCACTGTTGCAGGTAACCCAGCTGTGTGTATGGCCACCCCCAGATGATGGGTGATAGATTCGGGTGTATCTGCACATGTGACCCACTCTACAGGTACTTTTTCGTCTTATAAGTTGACCCCTAAACACAATGGGGTTATTGTTGCCAATGGAGGAACCTTAGAGATGAAAGGACAGGGAATTGCTGCTTTATCTCCATCACTTACACTCTCTGATGCTTTACATACTCCTGCTAATCTATTTAACCTGCTATCTGTGAGTCGTATTACAAAGGATTTGAACTGCTCAGAAACATTCTTTCCCGCCAATTGTGTCCTTCAGGATCTAACTTCGAGGAATACTATCAGCAGAGGACGAGTAGTAGGTGGCCAGTATGTGATGGATGAGACTTTGGATGTTGCATGCTCAGGGAGATAGTCTCAGATTTTGAATATATATTGTCGGTTGGGCCATCCCTTATTGCCAAGTCTGAAGAAACTATGCCCCAGTTTAAGTAAAGTTACACAGTTAGAATGTAAGTCATGTCGATTTGCTAAGCACCTATATGTACCTTATGTGTCCAGGAATAATAATAGGATAATGAGTCCTTTCTCTTTAGTCCATTCAGATATCTGGGGTCCGTGTCTTGTCACATCTTTATTTGGATTTCGGTATTTCGTAACTTCTATTAGTGACTATTCTCGGATTATTTATCTCTATCTTATGAAGAAACGTTCTGAATTACCTACTGTGTTCACTACTTTTTGTAATGAAGTCCAAACTCAATTTGGCAAAACTATTCAGATCCTACGTAGTGATAATGAGGGTGAGTACACTAGTAGGGTGTTGGGTACATACCTGTGTGTATACATGGGATTATTCACCAGACGTCATGCCCAGACACACCACAGCAGAATGGAGTGGCTGATAGAAAGAATAGACACCTCTTGGAAACTGCACGTGCACTAATGTTCTAGATGAAAGTTCCCAAAGTCTTCTGGGGTGAAGCTGTATTGACGGCATGTTATCTTCTTAATAGATTGCCATCTTTTGTTTTACATGGTACTACACCCTTGTCAATTTTACTTAGCAGATTCATTTTTTATTACAACTCAAGATTTTTGGGTGTGTTTGCTATGTGAGAGATGTGACCAAACTGGATGGTCGAACACTAAAGTGTACTTTCATGGGATATCCTAAGACACAGAAAGAATATCGATGTTACAATCTGAAATTGCGTCGGTTTATAGTATCCCGAGATATAGTGTTTGTTGAGTCTGTTTCGTTTTATGGCTCGGCAACTACACCTTTCTCCACTGTTGATGATGGTTTAGATCATATTATGATGTATTATTCCTCCACTGATTTACTAGTGGCATCTTCTCTAGTTGCCAGTTCTCCGGTTGATATTTCCGAAGAGTCTTCTCCTGCTGCCTCAGAGGCACCTGTGATCTCATCATCCTCAGAATCATCGTCCTCACCAGGCCCCACCACCTCTCCTCTACTCGAGTCAGTATCTTCTCAGCTGAATTCGACCTCTGCTCAAGTAAGTGATCCTCCTATTACTTTACGCAAATCTTATCGTAGTTATCGAGATCATCCCTTGTATACTACATCATATCGTAGTTTGCCAGCCACTGTCCAGAAGGGTATTACTACACTTGATCAGCATACTTTGCCTTGCTCTGTTGTAGATGCTCTTTTTCATCCAAGTTGGCGCAAGGCTATGATTGAGGAGATGAATGCTCTTGAGGCTAATCATACGTGGAACCTGGTGAGTCTTCTTCCTGGGAAGACAACTATCGGGTGAAAGTGGATCTATGCTATCAAACTTCATTCTGATAGCACTCCTGAGCGATTGAAAGCCCGTTTAGTGGCAAATGGCTATGCTCAGTTGGCACCAAGTGCGTTAGTCAGTTGGCACGGGGCTGTTCTAGCTTAATCAAGGTCTTGAGTTCGAGTCTTGGGCATGCAGTTTCACTTTGGTAGGGAGAGCTTTGCCGCCCTATGTGGTCCTTCCCGGCTTGCTCCGGATTAGTCACGGTTACACGGACACCAGAGGGTTTAGACAAAAAAAAAAGGACTATGCTCACACCTATGACATTGACTACTTTAATACCTTCTCTCCTGTTGCAAAGATGGCCTCAGTTCGTTTGTTCTTGTCTCTAGCTGCATTACATCAGTGGCTTTTGTATCAACTAGATGTGAAAAATGCATTTCTTCATGGTGATTTGGAGTAAGAGGTTTATATGGAGCAACCGCCCGGCTTTGTTGCTCAGAGGGGGTTCCCTAATCATGTATGTCGTTTAAGGCATTCATTATATGATCTGAAGCAGTCTCCCAGGGCCTGGTTTGGCCGTTTCAGCCGAGTAGTACAGGAGTTTGGCCTTCAGCAATCAGCAAAGGATCATAATGTATTCTTTCGACATACCTCAGCGGGTTGTATATTACTCGTCGTATATGTGGATGACATTGTTATTACTGATAGTGACAGTGGAGGCATTGCTGAGCTTCAATCGATCTTGGGCACCAAGTTTCAATATTTCATGGGCATTAAAGTAACCAGGAATAAGAAAGGAGTGTTCATTTTTCAGCGAAAGTATGTTCTTGACATTCTGGAGTGAGCGAGATATATGAGTGCTAAAGGAGTAGACTCACCTATGGAGTTTAATGTCAAGCTAGAGCCGAAAGAATGAGCGATTCTTTCAGACCCTGAGCAGTATCAACGTACAGTATGGCAATTTAATTATCTTACTACGATAACTCGTCCAGATATTGCTTATCCAGTGAGTGTAGTGAGTCAGTTTTTGTCTGATTCCTGGGTTTCCCATTGGCAGGCAATATTACGTATTCTTCGGTACTTGCACAAAAATCCAGGTAAATCTAGTTTTCTGATCATGAACATATAGGAATGGAAGGGTACTCTAATGCTGAATGAGCCGGATGCACATTTAACAGGAGATCCACATCTAGTTACTCTGTATTTGTTGGTGGGAACTTGGTTTCCTGGAAGAGCAAAAAGTAGACTGTGGTATCTAGATCTAGTGCTAAGACCAAATACCGGGTTATGGCATTTGCGACTGCTGAGATTATGTAGCTTTAGCAAATTTTGACAGAGTCACACTTTCCTTTTACAGGATCCGCCAGACTCTGGGTTGATAATACCTCGACCATTTATATTGCCACGAATCCAGTATTTCATAAGAGGATGAAGCATATTGAGGTTGACTGCCATTTTATCCGTGAGGAGTATGAAAAAGGAGTTGTTACATTTGGGTCTATTTCCACTGGAGAACAACTGGCAGATATTTTCACCAAAACTTTACCGGGTCCGCGTGTCTCATATTTATGTAACAAACTGAGCATGATTGATATATATGCTCCACCTTGAGGGGGGTGTTAATGGTAACTTATTATTATTATTATATGATTATTATCAGGTGTGTGTAGATGTATGGATGTAATGGTGTTGCCTAATTTTAATATAAATAAGAGCGATCGCCTATCTAGTAGGGTACGGCTTCCAATTTTTTTTTCTCCTAACACACTAGTGATGAGGTTATCACTGTGATGGCTTTATATAATCCCAACAGGGTTGCCAAACGGTTTGGGTTGGACCAAGGGGAAGCCGCTCGTCGTTCACCGCACCAGCATGCTCAGATCGCCCATAGACCATATAATTAGCCTCCATTTGTGTGACAAGTGGAGGCTGCTGTGGATCCGTGGCCTTTCACTATCCCTAGCCGTGGATCGGAGGCCTTTCATTATCCCTAGTCATGGTCGAACCAAGGGGTCTACCAGGTATTGAGCAAGTTTTTGGTCGAAGAACCTTGCGTACGTTTATAATTATATACAGGACTCGACATGTAACATCATCCTAGAGCATATATATGACAAGAACAGGATCTAGCTTCATAAGGAGGACCAGGAGCCAAAGTGAGCAGTCTTCAGCTTACTTACCACAAGCGATTGCTTATGCATTATCATTCTGTTGGTGCTCAAGCAGAGCCTCTTCTTGTATCAAGCAATCCTATGGAGCGTGTTGTGGTGATTATAGAGCCTCCACTAGACGACATGATAGGCCTATCGAGTAAGCAATGAGAATCACATCAGCGACATAAAGAGTCCAAGAAGGCTCGCGTGAGTGAAGTGAGTTGACTATGATTGTGAGATTGTTAAATTCAATATGAGGTTGTCGTTGAATTTAATCATACCGATATCAAAATTTTGTGCAAAGTTTGTCCAGGGTGTCTTCTTCAAAGTTGTCTAGCCGATGAGAGCAACAGTTGAGGAATATGTTTCTATTTCTCGGGCATCGAAACAAACAGCTCTTGAGGAGGAAGCTCACTTTGAAGAGGTTATGGGTGTACTGATCATTGCAGACTTGCCAGTAGCAATTGATGACTCTTCCGACGCCAGGTAGGGAAAAGGGTCTCATGATGTGGGTACAAGTGTCATGTATTAAGGAGCAGAAGGTCGAAAATGATAGTGATGACAACACAAACGCTTATGCTTCTGATAGGAGTATTAGTAAAGGAAACACCCCTTCTATCACTGGAAAAAGATGATGACATAATTTGGGTGATGATGCGACTTCTTATCATGTGGATGCGACTTCTAGCCATCACATGGGGGCGATCAGTTGGAGATGACAGTCTAGAAGAGATTTTTGCTTCCTGTTATTGGATTACTTGATATGTATTGTTCGCAACATTTCATAATAGCTAAAGCATTTAGGACAATTGATGACTTAACATTATATCAGAACTATGGTTCTAACAAGTCCTGGGTACAAGCCTTGCCTGTTTCCATACCATGTTTGCTAATTGTGCACTATGTTTTGTTTATATTGGTGCATTTGTTTAGTTCAATTTGTTTATTTCTCTACATGTAAAACAGAGTCGCATTTAAGGAGGAGTATTAGATTGCTTGATATACATCTGAGGATGTGTTATCTGGCCATCTTGCCAAAGCCGATCCCCATGGCTTTTTAATGCCATTCCCTGGTGGTGTAAGACTGTCTCCAAATAGTATAGTTAGGGTGGCCGCAAGGATCCCAGTGGTGTTGTGCAGCCCCCCGGTGATTTTGTGGAGATTAGGGATGGTTTGACCATAGTGCGAGCTCTAGATAGTGTTACTTGCATCGCTAATGCTAGCGGCTAAGAGTTTCGACTGGATCCTCCACAACCTTTTGGTTCATTTACACATGATGTGACACATGGTAGACTGGAGCGTGCTTTTGACAAATGACCAGAGACTTTTGTTCATATTCGTAGCATAGCCCCCATTTTGCTTCCTCTCTTTTAGAGAGTTTTAGGGAGTTATTGCACACCATCGACCAGAGCATTCTTCGCCAGTCTCTAGTGATGATGTAGTTACAGTGGTGGTGGTGGTGATGATGATGATGATGGCAAACAATTGTAGGATGACTCTCTAAATCCAGATGTTGGAGGTTCCATTGAGGCAAGCATTGGAAGCACCTGAATCACCAATGAATTTGATAGCAGCGGATGAGAAAATAGAGTTATCTCACCAAATTGAACATTTCCAGCGCCTGATTGTTGAGGTGTAATCTCTGTTGAAGGCTCCCAATGTTTCCAAGAAGCATGATACGTACTCTCATTCATCTCTCTTTTTCCATCAAAACATTTGGACTTGGAAACCACGCACCCCTCAAGATAGGGTTTTATCAATACTTCCAATGGGTTTGGCAAGTGGAGGTCAAGGTTTGGTACGTTGGGTGGAGGCGACCGTTCCTACTGTATACAACACGAACCGTTTGCTCGACCATATCCAATGTGAGTTAGGAATCTGCAGCATTGACAGGAATTAGAGTTATGCAACCCCTAAAGAACCCCTTGAGAAGCGGTATTTGTTCTAGCTCACAAGTGTTGTTCCCATACCGTTCATTGTTGTAGGGTTCCTTGAAACCGATACACATTGGCAGCAACATTGTGAACCATCCGGTTGGCTGGAATCTTCTTCTAAATCATTTGAAGTGGTGGTACCCGCCAAGGGCGAAACAAAATGGCTTTACATTGATAGGAGGGTCTCCACGAGCAATTGATGAGTTTGTCGCACAATTCTAAGAGACCGAGACTAGACAAAGTTGGTCATGAATGGTTGTTTGCACATTGGGCTCTTCTAGTACTTCTGATGTTTAATGTGGTTATGAGGTTTCTGTAGTGTCTTGCCTCATGAGGTTGGTAGGAGGGTTGCTTCCTTGGGTTATACATCCTTTTGCCATAACAAGTGAGCACTCTCTCCCTAACGAAGTGTAATGTCGAATGTTGATAATGTATGGGCTGTTGGATATCTGGGAGAATACAAGCACTCGACTGAGCTCGGGAATCACGGGATGTGAAAGGAATTGAGGGGCGACCTTAGGGAAAGGCGGGGACCATAAGGCAATGGTATAGGCTAAACCGGTAGAGAGAGAACTTGCAAGTACCACGTGGTTTGTTTCCCTTAGTTCGGCTTCTCCGAGGTTTGATCTATGCTCCATGACAACCTTGGTGGTTGTATCATCGAGTAGTTGCAATACGTAAATGTCCCCATAATACGCACTTCAAGATGTCAGAATGGTTAAATCCCCTTCTGCCCTAGGGCGATGAAGGTGGAGTCAACCTCATGAGGATGGTTCAGCTCCAATTCACTTATACTCCTAGTAATCCCGGCTCTAACCTCCAATCCACTTTGATGATCCAACTCTAACCTCTAATCCACTTATACTCCTAGTAAATTCCGAGTGGATCCCTAGGTCCTATTCCCAACTTGGGATGGCGATGTGAGCCTCGTACCCTTGCTTTGGTAGTCTACCCACAAAACGCAGCTATTTAATTCCAATTTCGTAGCATAAAAAATTCATTCGCTTTAGCTGTAGTATCTTATCAAATGATAAAGTTAAAAAGCTGAAAAGGAGAATATTTTTCCATCTAGGTGATCTTGAACACTAAATGAAAATTCCAAAAATGAGATGCTGTTCCATGACCATGAAATCACTTGGAAGTTTAGGTTATATTGAAGGGTTGGATGGCTACAATTGGTGCATATATTGCCTACCCAAAGATTACTCAAGATACTGTTGCATTTTTATATCTGGTGCATGCGTACCGGGTATGCAAAATATGTAGTTATGTACCCACATTTTTCCTTAGCCTTCACCATACCCCTTAGCCGTACTCCACCAAGAGTGGTACTTCCACACAAGGATGACGTTAGCTTCACAAGATTCTTTTATGTAACAATATATAACTCTGGTTTATACCATACTTTTGTTAGTAGAATGCGATTTGAGGTTGGATTCTTAATCTACTAAATCATTAATTTATTTTTAGTGCACCTGTACCCTATTTTTCAGGTATTGCTATATCATACCAGTACCTTCACCCGTAAGAATCATGTGGAAATGGTTACTTTTTCATGAAGCTATCTTATGTAAGAATTCTCTCGGTGCTATTGTCTCACAAAGCTACTATTTTCCCCAGGAAATGTAAACCTAAATTAGGATAACAGGATATTAAAATGGGTCTTTTTTTTTCTCCTGTTTTGTTAGGGGGGTGCAGGGTTGGAAGAAAAGCCAATGCTGAAATTAAAATAAGGAAATGAAAGGACAAAAGACGTAGCAAACTTGCAATAAAATAAACAACTAGAAAAAGCAACCTAGCAAGTTCAAAAGGGGGAAAAAATCACCAGCTATGAAAGCAAATCAGCCCTGTAGCCCAAGTGGTTGGGCTTCGTTATTGCAGGTTCAACTCCCAACCCGCCCCACCAGGCATTCTTACACAGTTTGCCAAATGTACTAAAGTCTTTCGATCAATACTTTAGATTACATCTGTTGAATCCTATTAGATGTTACCCATACCTTGCTATTTCAAACGAAGATACCAAAACACTGAAAACAGTTTTAGAACAACGACGCTCTTACTGCGTTCATCTTATTAACCCTGCCATTCTCAATAAGAAGTCTCCATTTGTCATATTCTATCGTGATTCTACCCCATTTCCCTCATTCTCAGTTGTGTCGCTTTAGTTCATGTACTCGATCTCAATCTTGATAAGCTATCTCCTTGGGCCCATAAAAGTGTTTTTCTTGTGTACTCTTGAACTCAAAAAGGCTATCAATATTATCATCTTGAATCTCATCGATATTTTATCAATGCTAAAGTTGTATTTCTTCAGTCTACCTCATTCACTTCAACAAGTAAGGAGTTATCCTCTCATCTTATCTGTTGGAAGCGCTGAGGGGTCACCTGCTTCTCCCACTTTATCACCGCCTCTCACTCTCCCAATGCAAATGCCATCTACCCGTCCTTTGCTGGTGTGTGAACAATCTCGAGATAGGCATGTTGTTTCTTTTGGCCGGTCACCTTCATCTTCCATGTTGAAGGTTTTAGATGATAACTTATCTATAGGTATTATGCCAAGGTAAATGTACTTGACTACTTGTACTCAACATCCAATCATTCAGTATATTTCCTACGATCATCTTTTTGCCGTCATTCCTTTTCCTTGCACATGTCTGCTGTTTCTATACTGAGGGCCTGATTGGTAAGTACCTTAAAAGCTAGATTTTTTGTTTTTTTGTTTGTTTTTTTTTTTGTGTGTTTTTTTGGCCAAAAGGTTAAATTGAGTTTAAAGTAGGTTATTTGGTAAATTAGCTTTTAATTTAACTTTTTTGAAATTGGTTGATTAGATAAAAAGTTATCTATTTTATTTTTTATTCAAATTAGACAGTATTACCATTTTATATAGTTGACAATAATAACCATATATAGTTGACAATAATAACCATATATAGTTGACATTAGTAGCAAATAATGTATTAAGTAGGGGTATTATTATCTTTTAGAATGTGATGAGAATTTGAATAGATTATTCTAGGCATTAGTGTTTTTATTTGACTTTTTGTCTTTTTTACTTTTTTGCCAAACAAGCTCTATTAGCTTTTTTGCGTTTTTAGTCACAAAAAAAAATTGCTTACCAATTAGGCCCCAAAGGCATATAGTGTTGACTATTTGGAGGTCGTTTTGCTTATGGCTCACCTTAATTCCTTTCTGATTATTCTCTCCATTGCAGTTAGTCATTCTTGATCATTATATCAACTTGATATAAAAAAATGTCTTCCTTCAAGGTGATCTTCAGTAGGAAATATATATGGCTCACCCGTGGCCCTGTTGTGTTCGGTTACAAGCATTTAACCTTATTTGTTGCTTGTGTATGATTCTGCAAGGCCTAAAGAAATCTCCTAGTGCCGATTTTGATCATTTTAGCTCTGTTATTCTTGCCTACGTTTTTCGGCATTGATTCTGTTTCTTTTTTTTTTCCGTCACTCTTTTGGTGGTACTATTGTGCTAATTGTCTATATTGATGCAATTATTATTTTTAGTGAGGATTATGCTAGTATTGTTGATTTAAAGCAGCATTTGGGTCACCACTCATGCCAATAGCGTAGGTGTTATTACTTTATTGGAATTAAGGTTGCTTGCTCTTTTCAGGTTATTTCCCTATGGGCCATATCTCAACGTAAGAATATTCTCGATTTCTTATTCGAAACTGATTTTCATGGTGCTTTGTCATGTTGATACTACTATGAATGATATGATTAAGCTTGCTGCTGATCATGGAGATATCTTTCCTAATGTCGATCGCTATCGCTGTCTATTTAGGAAACTGATCTTGTCATAGTACTAATCCTAACATTACCTATAACTATAGAGATATCAAGATTAATTGCCACGTCATTCTAGATTTGCTGATGCAAACGCATATTGTCACTCCTTATATTCGTTTAAAAGATCTATTAAGAGATATCTTTATGAAGTCCTTAGCTTACTCGCGAGTCCAACACTTGTCTTTTAAGATGGCATGTTTGATCGCTATCCTCCGGCTTGAGAAAGCTTGTTTGAGTATTTTGTTTTCCTTTATTTTACATCTTTAAGGTACTATTGTAATTATGTCACGATGCAATTTAATATCAATAAATGGGAGGCAAAAGGAGGTAACACTTCCTGAAAACATAGTGCCAATTCCTTCTATTTCTCTCTTTCTCCTCTTCTCTCTTTCCTCTAACCCTAAGCTCTCAATTCCTCACACTTTTAAGTGGTTTTACGAAACAAACTTGATATAAATGGGTATTAAATAAGCATCACCATTTACTTAAAGATTAAGTTGAAACAATTACTGAAACTCTTCCGTTGGGACAGGAATTCATTCCTATCCTCTAGTAAATATTCCTTTGGGCTATATTTGGGTGGTAAGAATCTTGGGAATTGGAATTCGATTCTTGATCTCCCCAAGTCCTTCATGAGGAATGCGCAGGAATGGAAAATAATTTCTGATTATTTATCCAACCACAAATCACATTCAAACACACTAAGAATCTTATCCCCACCCTCTTGCATGGTGATCTTGAATTCCAAGGTCAATTAAAGAGGGAAAAAACAACGAAATCTAATAAATTGCTAAAATAAAAAATTGGTAGATAAGATTAGTGAATTAATCCAAACGTTTAAATATAATTACTCCAAGTATTAGATTACTAGGTATTTGATTCCTAGCACTCACATTCCTATACCCACCCAC
>JAOTRH010473555.1:0-26486 GCA_034768845.1 Heliamphora exappendiculata | reverse complement strand
AGAATTTTTTATTTTTAATTCATTATTTCATGATATATACTTAATTTAGAATGTTAGGAGATTCTCCAGGTGTTAGGATTTTATTGCCTGAGTTTTGGACCTTTTTGGGATTTTTGGGTCGAACTTAGGATTTTCGATTTGAGTTTGGGTTTTGAACTACTTCTGTGTTCTATGGTCTCGTGGACTATCCGTCACTAACACTAGGGTCTGAGCAGGGTCATTACATGGGTCGTAATCAATAGGGTTGTTACAATTAGGGTCTGTACCGGGTCGTTACAAACTACCCCTCTTAAACAAATTTCGTCCCTGAAATTTCGCCCTGTAGTTCACCGTGTTAAGGATGATTTACTAATATTGTGCCTTCTCGTTTTTTCAAAATTATATCTTTGATTACTTGAGTTGTTCTTTATTGAGGGTGTAGATAAGGCCGGGCCTATATGTTCAGCACTTAGAGTAATGGTTGTTTTGTCCTACTAACATTTTAAACTGATTACTACCAAAGCTTTAAGGATCATGCCACATAACCAACTAGCCCTAAAAGTTCGTATCTCTGTCACATTAGTTAGCCTCTTCCCATTAACTATTTCTTCTACTTCAGTTGGGTCCACTTGAATTTCTTCTCTAGATATAACATAACCTAAAAACATCACCCGGTCCAACTAAAACTCACACTTACCAAGATTTACATATAACTTGTACTTTCTCAGGATCTATAAAGAATCTTCAAATGTTTCCTGTGTTCCTCTTCACTCCGAGAATATAACCGAATATTTCATATCAACACAAATACAATTTGGTCTAGAAAGCTTCTGAATACCCGATCCTTTAGGTTTATTAACACAATAAGTACATTCGTTAACCTGAAAGACATCACCACAATTTCATAATGCTCATAACAAGTCCTAAAGGCAGTCTTGGGTATATCTCCCTCCCGCACTTTCAATTTATGGTATTATGACCCCAGTCTATCATTGAGAATACGTTGGCTCTAAAACACCACTTACATCGAGTACGACTTCAACAAGCAATCATATGTCTCTAAATTAGCCCACCACCAAAACTGATTCAAACATTCCCCACTTATGCCTGGAAAGACTGTCACTCTACCGAAAATCTTTCTGAGTGAACACTTTAGCAGCAAGCCTAGCTTTGAAGGTTTCAACCTTCCCGTCTACTCCTCTATTCTTCTTGTAGATCCATTTGCATCCAATGGGTTTTTATCCCTTCGGGTGCTTCTATAAGTTTCCAGACCTGATTAGAATACATAGATTTCATCTCTGAATTCATAGCCCTTTACCAAAGATCTGCATCTTTGGCTTGTAGTGCTTTATTGTAGTTACAGGGTTCAGTATCTAATTCTGCTGGAATCTTGTCATACGACTCTCCTAAGAACATATACCGATTAGGTTTATGAATAACCCTCTTACTATGACGAGGCACTACCTATGTCTGTGTACTAGTAGTAACAAGCTGTGCAGAATCTGAACCCTGTGCATTAGCACCATATTCTTGATTTGCACCTGTCCCGATAATTCTCTCACTATGACGAGGTAATAGAATATTAATGACTTGTGGTTTCTCTTCTATTCTATTGGTATTTCCTCTCAGTTCTTCCAGAACAATTTTTCTATTGGGCCTGGGGTCCATAATATAATTCTCTTTCAAGAATCGGGCATTGGTGCTAACAATAATCTTTTGGTCCTTAGGATTATAAAATAGACCACCCTTCGTTCCCTTGGGATACCCCACAAAGAAATAGACTTCCGTTCTTGATTCCAACTTACATGCATTTCCTTTCAGCACATGTGCTGGACACCCCAAAATTCGAATGTGTTTTAGACTAGACTTACGCTCGATCCACAATCCTGTGGGAGTATAAGGTACTGATTTAGAAGGTACCAAGTTCATAATGTAAGCTGCTGTTTCAAAAGCGAGTTCCCAAATTGAATTAGGTAAACTTGAATAACTCATCATGGATCTTATCATTTCTATAAGAGTCATATTCCTTATTTCTGCTACACCATTCTGTTGCGGAGTGTCAAGTGCAGTTAATTGGGATGTAATTCCTTCTGATTACAAATAGTCCTTAAACTCTCCAAAGAGGTATTTCCCATCACGGTCGGATCGTAGTGATTTGATACTTTTACCCAAACGCTTCTCCGCCTCCACCTTAAATTCTTTGAATTTCTTAAAGCATTCAAACTTACGGTGCATTAAGTAAATGTATCCATACCTTGAGTAGTCATCAATGAAACTGACGAAGTACTCAACGCCACCTCTAGCCCGGATTGTCATAGGACCACACACATACGAATGAACTAGCTCTAATAGTTCTTTAGCTCTATAGCCTTTGGCCGAAAAGGGCATCTTGATTATCTTACCCTCTAAGCAAGATTCACAGACTAAAAGTACCTCTACTTCTAATAAACTCAAAGGTCAATCTACTACCAGTCTATTTATCCTTTTTAGATTAATATGAACCAAGCCTAAGTGCCAAAGAAACGTTTGGTTCATTAAATAAGAAAACTTTCTCTTATATGGTAAAGTAGATGTGTTATTCATTTTAGTTAGTTGCAATGTACGAGAGATAGAAGATACAACATATAGATTATCCACCAATGAACTAGAACAAATAAAATATTTATTTTTCTTCACGACGACTGAGTCACCTAAATGAACAGAATATTTATCTTTTATTAAACTCGAGACTGAAATTAAATTTTTTCTAATCGAAGGTACATAAAGGCAATCTTTTAGAAGTAGTATCCTATCTCTACTAAAACTGAGAGCTATATTTCCTACTGCAACTACTGCCACCCTTGTATTATTGCCCATATGCAAGTAGATTTTTTCATCACTGAGCTGCCTGATTTCTTGGAACCCCTAAAAAGAATTGCAGACATGATTCATGACTCCCGTATCTATACACCAGGTATCAGTAGATAACACTGCTAAACATGTTTCAACAACTAGTGAACAGAAATTACCTTGTTTGTTCTGCTTATTGAGAAAAATTAATCCTACTTTTTTCAATGTACAAACTGGTTATAGTGATAGCACTTGCCTCTTGGCTTTTTCAAAATAGCTTTTGGCCCTTAACTGCTTTTAGACTTGTGTTTCCCTGTGTCTGAACCTTTTTCTTCTTCTTACCTTTCGATTTAGAGGAAGAACTTTTCTCAGCCACATACACAGAACCTGGCTTGCTAAGAACACCCTCGGCTGCTTGAAGTTCCTTAAGAAGTTCTGCTAGTGAGTAGCTGAGCTTATTCAAAGAATAGTTCAGGCAGAACTGCTTAAAACTTTTACGCAATGACTGGAATATGATATCGACCTGGGTTTTCCCATCAATTTCAGCTTCAAAGATCTCTAGTTAATTCAGAAGACTGATTATCTTTATAACATGATCCCTAACTAGTGTACCTTCAGTCATGTTTGCATTCATTAGAAATCTCATGGCCACCTGCCTAGCAACACGATTTTGATCCCCAAACATTTCTTTGAGGTTCGTCATCATGTCATAGGCACTAGGTATAGACTGATGCTGATGCTACAAAACATTTGACATTGAAGCCAAAATGTAACAGCAAGCCATCTTATCAGCTTTTTTCCACTTCTGATGGGCATGGCTTTCCCATTCGGTAGCCCCCTCATCAGGTACTAGTGGACATATCTCAGATAAAATAAACTTGTAATCCTCAGCAGTTAATACAATGTCCAAATTTTATTTCCAGTCAACATAGTTTGGTCCCATAAGTTTATTTTCTTTGAAAATGGAAGTGAGTGGGTTGAAAGCCATTTTAATAATGAGAATCACATAATTAAAATACCGTTAATTATGATGAGCAAAATTTTGAATTTATTTTAATTTGGTTCCCTCTACCATTTTAAAAATAAATTCGCCAGTAGCCTGGTAACCTGAGAATAGCATGTCTCGATGGGAAGACGTCTACTATCCTTCAAAAGACCCGACAGGCCAATTCCTTTTAATTTTACTATCTGGGCTGCCAAGTAATATTAAATAGATGACATAGTTTCAGTCCAGTATATAATAGCAGTGACTCAGATGGAGAAGATACTATTATATACAGATAAGTGTTAGCCATCGCCTAATTCCAAATCAATCGTTTCGCAATGAACCCTTCAGATGGAAAAGTGATCCACACTAACAATTATTCAGAATTATCCCTAAAGGAGGTTTGTACTGGCAATACCGCAATTAATCTGTCCAATTGGGAGGAAGGCATTACTGCCAACACGCATGGTTTAATTGCATCGCCTACAAACTGGTGATGAAGACCGCGAAATTTATCTGTGAATAAATTTTCTCTCGTACTTTGATTTTAAAACATTTTTTAGGGTTATAAAAATTCGTTTAATTAAAACAAATTTATTAATTTTGAAAGCCACACGATCTGAAAGAATCAAATATCTTTTCGTGTACAGGATCCTAAAGATTTTGGTTTATAAAACTATTTTTTCGTGTTTAAATGCGTAACAAATAAAATTTAATAAATGCACAGTTTTTTCTTTAGCTTTTCTGCTAAGATAGTGATTGAAGGCATGTATTTATTATATTTTTCGTTTCATATTTTTTGAAAAATAATAATTTATTTCAATTAAATATTTTTTATTTTATTAATTCAAAATTCAGAATTAAGTTTCACTTTTTTCAAAGATATCCGATTTTTTAAAAAATCATATTTAAACGTGATATTTTGTAAAAAATAAAAAATCTAAAATTTTTCTATTTAATTAAAATTAATTAATTAAAAAAACTTATTTTTATTTTTATTACAAAATATTTTAATTAAAATTAAAATTTTAAATTAATTAAATTAACATGATAAATAAAATCAATATTTGTCATACACGCAGTTAATATAAAAAATAAATTAAATACAAAATAAATTTATTCCAATTTTATAATTCATCTAAAACTCTAAAGAGTTTCAGTCTCCTATTTAAAATGATAAGCTTCACTAATCCTTTTTAAAATTAGCTTCCAATATCTCAATTGCTTCAGGATTTCTTGATATGATATACATATACAACTTCTCGATCAATGTATATGAAAATAAGCTTCACAATTGTGTTTAAAAAAAATGCCAATCGAACAACTTGGGATTGCGCCATGTATGGTGCTGCAGTTTTTTTTTATTTAAAAAAACTGCTTTGTTTAAAAATAACAACTTTTTCAAAAAAAAATTTCTTTTTAAAACCGCAACCAACCAAACAGCTCGAAATTCCTTGGAAACCACTGCTTTTGGTTTAGCCGCCTTGAATTGCGCCCTGTTTGGCGTACTGCTGCTTGAAAAAAAAATTGCTTTGGATGCTGTTGTTCGGATTGTCTAGAAAACACTGCTGCCTAAGGTAGTGTTTGGCGGGGCTTGAAACTGTTGAAACAGTTTTTGCTGCTATTTTTGGCTGTTGCTTGCTTTTTGGAAACCGGCGGCGTGTTTGGATTGCTTCACTGTTGTGCTGATATGTGCTGAACCAGTGTTGGTTTTGCACTACTGTTTGCAAAAGTTTGCTAGAAAACTGCGCCTATTTTTTCTTTTTGGAAAAACCTTCGCCTGGTTTGGTGTTTTGAAGATCACTGCTTCGTGCTAAACTGTTTTGGAAAACAATGCCGTTTGCCCGTGATCTTCACCGAAACCGTGTTGAATTCCAAACTGAAACAGTCTTCAAGCTTCAAATCGATGCTTCTATTTTTCTTGTTTTTCTTATTTTATTTTATTTTATTTTGATTACATAAAATAAAAAAAAACTAGAAATCAAAAAATAATAATTTTTACATTGATCATATACCTCCGAAGAGTTCACAATCAATCTACCACGATCAACCCTCGTAGTTAAAAAAAATTTAATTAATCATTATCCACGTATTCAATCAAACATAAAAATAAATAATGATAATAAAATCGAGATTTAGAACGCTTGCAAAACATAGTTAGCAACAGTGCTAAAACTACCTGAACTCGATAACCGTAAACAAAAAATAAAACGGCTCTGATAGTAATTTGTTGGAGGCAATACTGTCAAGATCATTATTTTTGTAAACGATTTTCGATAAAAATTAACTCGATGGGCAAATGTCGAAATGAGCTCCAGATACGACTTTTGACGTTGAACGATCAAAATAAAATCAGTACAACCAAACTTAATTTAGAATAATACATTCTTACCGGTCGATTCATCAACTACAGTTTGATTCTGAGTTGAAGCGCCTGTCATATCTTCTACTGTATTTCTTTACGCGATTCTCGAACATAGTGTGGGCTACGGACTATCGAAAACTTGTACCGGTAGAACCCAGATATATTTATTCTTGAAAGACAGGTTACGATATGATATGAAACTGGTTCAGCCTACCCGCATATATAAAGGCTACAACAGAGACCTGTGGAGTAATTATGAGTAAGATTTCTAGTGGAACACAGACACCTACCAGTAGTTTCTGTAATTATGGAAAGATTGCAGCGATTTCTGCAACTTTCATAAAATACTGTATTACAGTTCACACCACTAAAGAACTATAATTGTACTCTGACCTATAATCTCAAGACCTTCTTGCATTGAGCTCCTGTTATTAAATGCTTACCATTTCTTCCCACGTTAAGATTCTCGATATCTGCCAATTTAATTTAATCGGCATCTTGATATTTTTTAAGCTCTTCCGCTTAACTTATTTGATCGCCGGATAATCAAATCCACCTGCAGGGTTCGACCCGGTCAAAACTTATAAGCTTCCTTAATTGGGTATCGTCAATCCTAATCATTCGAGACGTGGATTTCGTTAATAATTAATATTCATCATATAAATAATACCGCTATCCAACTCACCGGGAATGTAGACCCATGTAAGATCATACCCTCTAATGAAGTAAAACAACGAATATTAAATATATGTAAATCAATAATTATTTCAGGATTAAGATGATAAGCACTATTCATAATAATCTTGGGGTGTGAATTAATTTATATAGTCAGTATAAAATTAATTACCCCAAATGTCTTGTTCAATGCACACAAAGTATACTAACGTAGAGAGTCGAAACAATAGATGACGCTATTATTTGTTCCCCGTAATCAAGACAGGCTTACTAAAACTCTGTGCTACAATTGTACCGATGGTATGTCCATTTCTATCTAAACTGTGAACATAAAACTTATATTCTATAAGAACATAAAATTTGATCTTTTGTGTATAAGCCGTACTCTACACACCAGATTAAATACTATACAGAATATCATACATTCATGCATAACATTGAAAAAATGATACACATACATTTCTCATAAAGATTCTCATAAAATGAAAAATTAATTTTATTAAAATAAAATAAAATATTAAAAATATAATTTTTAGTATACCAACCCTAACACAAATATGATACAAAATACAAAGAAACAATATATCATTCTTCTAGCTGTTCCCAAAATGCATCATTTGCCCTAGTATCATCCCTGGTCCTCGAAACCTGAAATGATTTAGCATTTTTACATGAGCCGAAGCTCGTACGATAAAGACTAACTCAAATGTTATGCAAGATTTGTTAGGTGTGATGACACACACCGATTTATTCCATTCATTTATTCACTTGTTATAACATCAACTCTTTATTTCGTGTTTCTCATTCATTGAGTCCTTTTTCAAAATATTTCGTTCTTTTCTAATATCCATTTTACTTTCTCAATACCTGGTTTCTCACAAAACCGTATAACAACTAATGAACCGGCGTCAGGTGCAGCTTATAGAAATCCCTCCCTATTAATTCTTAATAGGCTACGCAAAATCATTGGGTAATAGATAACTCTATAACTCACCACGACACAACACCATATTTTAAGGGCTAACCCGTGGGCATGTGGTCCTCATCTTGCGCAAGTTTTTGGACTTTCACCGCGAAGCTGTGCAAGCCTAACTTAATTCACATTAATCCATACGGTTTATTATTCGTTAATTTCTTATATTTTCACAATTCGGGAGTTCAACCCCACAACTGGTTTCTCTCCCAATCATTTTCACATACTGCCATTTCGATTCCAATTTTAAGTTTTTATTTCATTTTCAAATCATATCCCGTTTAAGTATTAAAATTTCCTTTCAAGTCACACGCATTATAAGCTTCAATACACAAATTTCTCATAATTCACATTTCTTTTATCAACTTCATAAAGTACCAAGAACACCAAATCAATTCAATCAAAATCATGTTATTTAAAGAAATAAAATGTGCCCATCATATGCATATATACAAGTTTGAAACTCATATTTCCCTTCTAAAAGCTTAAAATTTTAAATGATGACCACGTCATATTACAACACTCAAAACCCCATTTTTGTTCTTTCCAAACCATCATTGTATATATAAAAAAAATGCCCGCTTTCATCATAAAACCCGACTAACCAACCCAACATATGCATCTCAACCCAAATATATTTATATAGGTGTATCTATAGCCTAAAGGACAAGACGTTTGATAAAAAGTCAAATGAGGATGTAAAATAACCATTCCCAAGATATTTGGCCAAAAATAGGTGAAAAACGGTTAAGAAAATTTGACATACTCTAACTATTTTGGTCATAACTTTTTCTAAAAAAAGATTTTTATTGTGAGAGTGGTGTCATTGGAAAGAAGATTTCTGGGGCTTCAGTTTGAGTACAAAAGTTACCCAATTCGGAGTTCAGATGTTGAAGATACATTGATTTAAAGAAACTTTTCTCAACCAACGAAAAAGACAGCAGGCTAGACCTCTCGAGCGGTCTGTCCAGCAGTCTGGCTTGCAACAAGAAGCCTAGACCAACCCAAGACTGCCCTCTAGAACATTCGAGTGGTCCTTAGAGCTGTCCTGCTCAAAAAATTGAATTTTTGCTAAGTTTTGAAGCCAACATCCATCCAACCCCATTTTCATGCAAAAACATAGAATTTTAAATATCTTAAGCCCCTTTTTATACAAGAAACTCTCAAAATCATAGATAATCATTTCTAAAAAATTCCATTTTTCTTAAAAACTCAACTCAACCCACATGCAACCCTATCAATTCTTCAAACCATACATGGAAATAACTAGAATTTACTTGCATAATCAAAATATCAACTCAAATCATCACAAAACATAAGAGATAGTCTAGATCCTACTTCAAATAGCTTTCGAGCTTTGAAATCACCAAAGTTTCCCACCTAGGGTTTTGGTTACCCTCTTGGATTCCTCCTTGATGCTTCAATCTCACTCTTCTTACTCCAAAGCTTTAGCTTTTAACTTGATTTCCTCTATTCAAGCTTCTAATTTCACTATTTTGGGTTAAGAAGGGTTAAGGTTTAAGGGTTGATAGAAGTCCTCTCAATACTCCAAAAGAAGACGAAGAGGATAGAAAAGGAAGGGAGTGTGGCGTGAATGGGGGTGAAGGGTGGGACCCCTTGCCCCTTTATTTCTTTCTCTCTTTCTCCAATGGCCCAAGGGCCTTGTTTGCTTGTCTCATAATTTTTTTAGCATCTTTAGCCTAATTAATTAAACCTCCAATTTTGTAATTAAATTAATTTTAATATTTTCACTAAAAATTTAAAATGACTACCTGAACCACTAACTAACATCCCGGTGTTCCAACACACACACTGATCATACACAACATGCTAAAATTATCATCTAAAATCAGTCCCGTCAAATTTAATTATAAAAAAATAATTAATCATAAATAAAAATGTACCAGGTTGTTACATGGAGTGCTTGGCCTAGCTTTTAGCTTTCTATTACTAATTTTAGTTATAAGCTATATTCTTTCCCAAACACCCACAACTTCTACTACAAGTTTTAATTACTTTTTCTTCTATTTTAGTTACAAGTTATAATCTTTACTAAACACTCACAACTTCTATTACGAGGTACAATCTATATACTACTAGTTTTAGCAATTCCAAACACCCCAATTGCCTTGTGTGACTCGGACCCGTCTCTTTTTGAGACTTATTTGTATATATGATGTGTTTTGCATATATATATGTCTGTAGTGTATGATTTACTCGTTTTGATGCATGTTTATGTTTATCTGAGCATACGGGGTTGGTTCTCGGGGTTGCAGGGAGTTGCCGTGTGAATTTTAAAAATTCAAAAAAAAAGAAGATATTTTCGAGATATTTTGCCTATAAATATCTTTTCATAGATATTTATTTCAAAATATCTCCTCCTTCTCTCTCTCTGGCTTTAAAGACTCACCAGATGCTCTGCCTTCTCTCTAACTTCTCGGGGGCCCGGGGCTTGGTTTTTGATAAACCACCTACAGATCCGTACTATCGGCATCGTGGTCTACGCATCCATCCAGCCAAGATTTAATTTCGACGAAGCTCGATTTTGCACGTGAATCGAGACGTAGAGTTTTGAACTCACCGAGGTAGGATCTTAGACTATATATTTGTTAGAGGGTGTTATATGTAATCTTATGATGTTTTACCATTTAAAAATGCATGAAAAGTGATTTGTGTTTTAGATCTAGTTTTGGGTTAAAACGATTTTTCGGCATTCGGGTGGATGAAACTGTGTTTTGAGGGTTTCTTTTATGGCTCTATGGTAAGCTTGGGCTTACATATCCTTGTGGGTATCAAAAACAGAAGTTTGGAAGTTTGATTTTGAGGTTTGGAACAAAAAATAAGAAAATCCGTAGCACAAAACATTTTCTGGGCTTGTTCAGTCGACTGGAACCTTGGGTTTAGTCGACTGAAGCATCTTTTTGGGGGTTCAGTTGACTGAACCTTGGGGTCAGTCGACTGAAGTTGCTACTATTTTGGTTCTTGGCTTTCCATGAGGTTTTTCAGTCGACTGGGGGCTTGGGCTAGTCGACTGAGGTCCTGTGATGGGGCTTGAATGTTCTTTCAAATGGTTTGGGTTCCCTCACTCCCTCGTGTGATGTTTGTCTGAGCTTTTTCATGAAATTTTATGGTTTCAAAGGGGTATCGGAGGTTTTCAAAGGATGGTTTGAAAACGGAGTCTTGGGAAAACTTTTCAAACGTGTTTGTGAAGGTTTGGAGCTAGCTCTTGGGGTTGAGTCTCGACTTCTAAAACGTTTTGGCAAAAATCATGTCTTTACATGCTTTGTTTGATCTCATTGGTTTATGGATTAGAACCCTGATATATACATGTGTTGTATATTTGTTTTGTGTGAGTTGGTTTTAAATGTTTATCCATAGATGTACCGTGACAGTGGGTTTGGTTGACTTGAGCTTCCATTGCTCCTCGGTATAAGTTTGGAAACGTGCGCAGCGTAGGTGCTTTGTACCTTCAGGTTAGTCCCCGTAAATTGAGTGTATTGGGTGCTTTGTACCCTCGGGTTCAGGTCCCGTAAATTAAGCAATAGGTGCTCTGTACCTTCGGTCATGGAAATTCGTAAATTGAGTGGTTGTGCTAGGTGCTCTGTACCTTCGGTCGTGGAAATCCGTAAATTGAGTACGTTGTTGTGACTCCGTATAAAGCTTGTCATTACCAAACCTGTGAGTTTAGGGTAATGAACGAGAGTCTATAGTTGTTGCCTTTGTCTTGAGTTGACAGAGTCGGTACATAGGATTTACATTTACTGTGTCTCCTCGGTTACGTGTCCCGAGTGGAAAATGCTGTATTTACTTCTTTCCCTTAACTATGGCATGATAACTCTCAGGTTTATATGCACAGTTTCGAGGATGAAAATGATGGTTTTAAGATGAAAAATCGAAGGTTTTTGTGAGAAAACCTTTTTGGGTGTTGTGGTTGAGTTTGCTCCCACCATATGGTTGCATATCCTCCTTTACAACTTTATAGTCTGTTTCTATTGGGTTTCGACTCACGTTGTGGGATTTTATAAAAACTTTTTCAGGTGATCATGATGAGCTGACCTAGTTGTAGAGGTGATGGAAGACTTGCAGTAGTTTTCCCTATTTTTGTACATGTACTTTTACATATAATGCCTGTGATGGCTGGGTTTTGTATGCCTTGAGGCGATACTATTATTCATGTATGAGATTGCATGATTTACAGTGTCTGAGAGTTGAACTATGGGAATTTTATCCAAATGTTGTTTATTTTGATATTCAACTGTAAAAGCTATTTTCTTAAATAGTTTTGGTGGGCTTTCGCGTGACTCGGATGTCGGGGCGCGACAACTAGGTATCAGAGCTCTGGGTTAGAATACCTATGAGCCATGGAAAAAAGGGTACATCACCTTGTGAGGAAGTATACGTGATTGATTGCATGTGTTACAGCGTTTTCCAAACATAGCAGGATAGCTTGTGGTAGATACGTGGGTATGGAGATTGGACCTTAGGATTGATTAGTCTTTCTTTTGGGCGTTTGGATTAACAAACTTGGGAACCATGTTAGAGACGCATTTTGCGGACGTGATTTCTAGCAAGGAATTTAAGTAGGTTATCCAGATGGACGAGTCTTTCTTGTCGATTCTCCTCGGTATGTGAGATGTGATGACATGATATTACGTGGCTATGTGTTAGCATGTTTATCTGTCTTTTATGTTAGCAATAACATGCTGTATAGATTCTTATCCGGTTACGTTGCTTTCGTATAGAGTTATATCCACGTAGGGAGGTCGAGGCCGTGGTCGTAGTTCTGGCCGAAGGGATGTTTCAGTCCCAGATATTGGGGATGCTAATGCACCCCAAGGACTGGTTGCAGAGGGAGATTTGTTGCGTGAGATGGTTGGCTCCATCCGGCAACTGGCTGAGGCCACTAGGGGTAGTGAGAGTGTACCTGAGCCGAGGGCGACGGTTGCGATGCGTGAGTTTCGTCGTTTGGACCCTCCTACCTTTTCTAGGGATCCCAATCCCACGATTGTCACTGAGTGGCTGGAGCTGGTAACCAGGATCCTGGATTCGCTTTAGATTGAGGAAGATGATCTGAGGGTTATATGTGCCGCCTTCCAGCTGAGAGGGAGTGCTCACATGTGGTGGAAGTTCGCCAAGACCATAGTGGCAGGCACCTGGGATGCATTCACGAAGGTATTTCTGGAGAAATACTTTCTAGCGACTCTGAGGGACCGTTACAGAGAGGACTTCCTGTTTCTGATGCAGGAGACGATGACAGTGCTTGAGTATGAAGCTGAGTTTACTAGCCTATCCAGATTTGCACAAAAGATTGTTCCTACTGACGAGTTTCATGCGAAGCGATTCGAGAGAGGTTTGAGGTCTGCTGTTCGAGATAGGGTGGCAGCACTGAAGCTGCAGGTTTTTACAAAGTTAGTGGAAACCGCCATGAAGGTGGAGGATACTCTGACTGAGAGGCTCCGTGACATAGACAGTCGGGCAGAGCAAGGTGGAGGACGCTCACAGGACCAGTGGCGTAGGGAAAGCAAGCGTCGACGGACATTAGGTCCGAGTTCGCATTCAGTGGGGTCATATTCGCCCCAGTCTTCTGCATCCACGCCTCCCGTAGCTTCAACGGGAAGGTCGAATTAGAGGGCGCTTTGTTATAGATGCCAGTGGCTAGGACATCGTGCAGCGGAGTGCAAGAGTGCAGCACCTGTGCAGGCACAGTGGCAGTCGCAGGCTCAGGAAAGGGGGCCAGTGGTTTGTTTTGAGTGTGGGCAGTCTGGGCACATCAGAAGGAACTGTTCTTAGGGAGGGAGCATTCATAGCACAACAGGAGCACCAGCTGTTCCATTAGGCTAGGGGAGACAGATGTATTCACAGCCTAGAGCTCAAACGTCCAGATTTGCAGAGGGAGGAGCTTTAGTGCAGTCAGGTAGACAGTCGGCAGTCCAGACCCGCAGTGGTCCGGCCAGAGTTTACGTCCTTGTGGAGCCCAGCTCTTCTAGAGCACCGGTTGGTCCCGATTCTGCTGTTACCACCTCCGTGATCAGAGGTACTCTTCTAGTCTTCAGATCATGGGCCAGTGTTCTTATCGACACTGGAGCATCACGTTCGTTCATATCTTCTTCTTTCGCATCTACTTTGGGGTTAGAGATGGATTGGTTGGGTAGTACCTTGTGTGTAGAGACCCCGGTGAGTGGGAGTGTGAAGTTGAGCCTTGTCTGCAGATCCTACGTGTTGGAGGTCGCCGGTCATTTCTTTGAGTTCGACCTTGTTATTCTAGATATGACTGCGTTCGATGTCATTCTAGGGATGGACTGGCTGACCACCTATCGTGCCTTTATCGATTACGATCGACGAAGGGTGACAATTTGTACACCAGCAGGGAATTGCTTTTGTTTTTTGGGAGACCGGGATGAGGGTTTGAGGTCTATGCCAGGTGTTGTGCGGAACCAGGGCAACCTGGGTCTCCTTTTCTCAGCTCTCATGTTGGATGAGGAGGTTGGAGTTCGAGGAGAGTTACCTCCGGTGGTGTGCGACTATCCTGATATTTTTCCTGATGATTTGTATGAGTTTCCACCGAGCCGTGAGGTAGAGTTGTTTATTGATCTAGTTCCCGGAGCTGCTCCCATTTCTGTGCCGTCTTATCGCTTTGCACCAGCTGAGTTGCGTGAACTCAAGGTACAGCTGCAGGAGTTACTTGACAGGGGGTTTATCCATCCGAGTACTTCACTATGGGGATCTCCTGCTCTTTTTGCAAAAAAGAAGGATGGATCTTTGCGTCTATGTATCGACTACAGGAAACTAAACCAGGTGACAGTGAAAAAAAAATATCTGATGCCGAGGATAGACGACTTGTTTGATCAGCTGAGGGGTTCGAGTTGTTTCTCGAAGATAAACTTGAGATCAGAATATCACCAGTTGAGGATTAGGGACGAGGACATAGCGAAGACCACCTTTAGGACTCGCTATGGTCACTACGAGTTTTTGATTATGCTGTTCGGTCTGACGAATGCACCAGCTACGTTCATGGGTTTGATGAACCGGATCTTCCATCCTTACCTGGACAGTTTTGTGGTAGTATTTGTGGATGATATTCTGATATATTCACCCACTAGGGAGGCAAACGAGGATCACCTGCGGATCGTACTATAGACTTTGAGAGAGCACCGCTCGTACGCAAAGTACGAGAAGTGTGAATTCTGGATGTCTGAGGTGAGATTTTTAGGACACGTGGTGTCAACAGATGGGGTATCAATGGATTCGTCAAAGACTGATGCTGTGACCGGTTGGGAGCGACCGAAGAGTGTCTTTGAGATACGTAGTTTTCTGGGCTTAACAGGTTACTACAGACGGTTCGTGAAGGACTTTGCTAGACTTGCTGCACCGATGACGCGTCTGACTCGGAAGGGAGTTGTGTTCGCCTGGAGTGAGTCCTGTGAGTCAGCTTTCCAAGAGCTGAAGATGAGGTTGACCAGCACGCTAGTTTTGATCATTCCAAAGCGAGGCTTGGGTTATACTGTATACTATGACGCTTCACATAACGGCTTGGGATGTGTTTTAATGTAGGGAGGGAAGGTTGTAGCCTACGGTTCCCGACAGGTGAAGGCGCACGAGAGGAACTATCCTATGCATGATTTGGAGTTGGAAGTCGTGGTCTTCGCTTTGAAGACGTGGTGCCACTATCTATATGGTGAGCATTTTGAGGTCTTCTCCGATCACAAGAGTCTAAAATACTTATTTTCGCAGAAGGACCTGAACTTGCGCCAGCGACGGTGGATGGAGTTGTTAGAGGATTACGACTTTGATTTGCAGTATCATCCTGGGAAGGCCAACGTGGTGGCTGGTGCACTCAGCAGGAGATCTCATGGATCGTTAGCTTCTGTAGCTATACGTGAGTGGGACATGCTTACAGATGTTGGGGAGTTTGATTTGTGCCTCGGGGAGATTGAGATGGGTGCCACCTTATTTTATGTAGTTACTCGACCAGCATTGATAGCACGTGTACTAGAGCTCCAGCAGACGGACCAGGAGGCTCAGATGATAAGAGATTGCGTTGCAAGTGGCGAGGATACAGTAGGATGGATTGTGGGTTCTGATTAGAGTTTTAGGTTGGCAGGCAGGTTATTTGTGCCAGAGTCTTGCTGACATGAGTTATTGCATAAGTGTCATCATTCTCGTCTTACCGTGCATCCTGGAGGCACGAAGATATACCACGACTTACGTCGTCAGTTCTTTTGGACAAGGATGAAGTGAGATGTGATCCAGTTTGTTTCCCGATGTCTCACCTATTAGCAAGTAAAGGCGGAGCATCAGCGGCCTGCAGGGTTACTACAATCATTGCCCATATCAGAGTTGAAGTGGGAGCACGTCACGATGAACTTTGTGTCAGGACTTCCTCGGTCACATAGGGGACATGACGCCGTGTGGGTTGTGGTTGTTAGGTTGACAAAGTCTGCACACTTTCTTCCCATCCGAGTGAAGGATTTAGTGGAGAGACTGAGTCAGTTGTATGTCCGAGAGATAATCAGGTTGCATGCGATGCGAGTGTCCATTGTCTCGGATAGAGACCCGCGCTTCACATCGCATTTTTGGCAGAGTCTACAGGCGGCCTTGGGGATAAACTTGACGTTCAGTACTGCTTTTCACCCCTAGACGGATGGCCAGTTAGAGAGGACTATACAGATTCTAGAGGACATACTGAGGGCTTATGTTCTTGACTTTAGAGGTTCGTGGAGGTTCATTTACCTTTAGTCGAGTTTGCATACAATAACAGCTATCAGTCTAGTATTGGGATGGCACCATTTGAGGCTTTGTTTGGCAGACTGTGCAGATTGCCTATGTGCTGGACAGATGTGGGAGAGACCACAGTCTTGGGACCAGACATGGTGAGGGAGACGACAGACAAGGTTGCTGTGGTACGCTAGTGCCTACTGACAGCGTAGAGTCACCAAAAGAGTTATGCAAATCAGAGGAGACGACCTTTGGAGTTTGCAGTGGGGGATCATGTGTTCCTGAAGGTCTCGCCACGTAGAGGTTTGATGAGGTTTGGTCGTAGGGGGAAGCTATCACCGCGCTTCATTAGACCATTTGAGATCCTTGACAGGGTTGGAGAGGTTGCTTATCGTCTGGATTTACCACCTCAGTTAACATCTGTGCACAACGTGTTTCACATTTCTATGCCTCGGAGGTACGAGCCTGACCCTTCACATGTGACCGATTGTGCTGAGCTACGGGTTGAGGAGGATGCCACCTATGAGGAGCGTCCAGTGAGGATTCTTGACACAAAGGAGCGAGTGTTGCGGGCCAAAATCATTGCTTATGTTAGGGTCTTATGGCTTCATCACGGGGTTAAAGAGGATACATGGGAGCTGGAGTCTGAGATGCGTACGAGATACCCGGAGCTTTTCCTTTTGTGACCTTGTAGTGAATTTCAGGGGCAAAATTCCTTGAGGGGGGAGAGTTGTAAGACCCAGCCCATCTCTTTTTTAGACTTATTTGTATATATGATGTATTTTGCATATGTATGTCTGCGGTGTATGATTTACTTGTTTTGATGCAAGTTTATGTTTATCTGAGCATGCGGGGTTGGTTCCCGGGGTTGTATGGAGTTGCCGTGCGAATTTCAAATTTTTTTTAAAAAATAAGATATTTTCGAGATATTTTGCCTATAAATATCTTCTCTTAGATATTTATTTTAAAATATCTCTCTTTAGCTTTAAAGACTCACTAGACACTCTGTCTTCTCTTTAACTTCTCGGTGGCCCAGGGCTTTGTTTTTGATAAACCAACTGCTGATCCGTAGTATCGGCATCATGGTCTACGCATCCATCTAGCCAAAATTTGATTCTGACGAAGCTCGATTTTGCACGTGGATCGAGACGTCGAGTTTTGAACTCACCGAGGTAGGATCCTAGACTGTATATCTGTTAGAGGGTGTTGTTATATGTAATCTTATGATGTTTTACCGTTTAAAAATGCATGAAAAGTGATGTGTGTTTTAGATCCAATTTTGGGTTAAAACTATTTTCGGTGTTCGAGTGGATGAAATTGTGTTTTGAGGGTTTCTTTTATGGCTCTATGGTAAGCTTGGGCTTGCATATCCTTGTGGGTATCAAAAATAGAAGTTTGGAGGTTTGATTTTGAGGTTTGGAACCAAAAACAAGCAAACCCGTAGCAAAAAACATTTTCTGGGCTTGTTCAGTTGACTGGACCCTTGGGTTCAGTCGACTGAAGCATCTTTTTGGGGGTTTAGTCGACTGAACCTTGGGGTCAGTCGACTGACCCTCGACTGAAGTTGCTACTGTTTTGGTTCTTGGCTTTTTAGGGGGTTTTTCCAGTCGACTGGGGGGCTTGGGCCAATCGACTGAGGTCCTGTGATGGGGCTTGGATGTTATTTCAAATGATTTTGGGTTCCCTCACTCCCTTGTGTGATGTTTGTCCGAGGTTTTTCATGAAATTTTATGGTTTCAAAGGGGTATCGGAGGTTTTCAAAGGATGGTTTGAAAACGGAGTCTTAGGAAAACTTTTCAAACGTGTTTGTGAAGGTTTGGAGCTAGCCCTTGGGGTTGAGTCTCGACTTCTAAAACATTTTGGCAAAAATCATGTCTTTACATGCTTTATTTGATCTCCATGGTTTATGGATTAGATCCCTGATATATATACAAGTGTTGTATATTTGTTTTGTGTGAGTTGGTTTTAAATGTTTATCCATAGAGGTACCGTGACAGTGGGTTTGGTTGAGTTGGGCTTCCATTGCTCCTCGGTGTATGTCCTGAAACGTGCGCAGCGTAGGTGCTCAGTACCTTCGGGTTAGACCCCATAAATTGAGTGTATTTGGTGCTTTATACCCTCGGGCTCAGGTCCCGTAAATTAAGCAGTAGGTGCTCTGTACATTCGGTCATGGAAATTTGTAAATTGAGTGGTTGTGCTAGGTGCTCTGTACCTTCGGTCGTGGAAATCTGTAAATTGAGTACGTTGTCGTAACTTCGTATAGAGCTTGTCATTACCAAACCTGTGGGTTCAGGGTAATGGATGAGAGTCTATAGTTACTGCCTTTGTCTTGAGTTGATAGAGTCGGTACATAGGATTACATTTACTGTGTGTTCTCGGCTACGTGTCCCGAGTGGAAAATGCTGTGTTTACTGCTTTCCCTTAACTGTGGCATGATAACTCTCAGGTTTATATGCATAGTTTCAAGGATGAAAATGATGGTTTTCATATGGAAAATCGGTGGTTTTGGTGAGAAAACCTTTTTGGGTGTTGTGGTTGAGCTTGCTCCCATCATATGGTTGCATATCCTGCTTTACAGCTTTATAGTCTATTTCTATTGGGTTTCGGCTCACGTTGTGGGATTTTTTAAAAACTTTTTCAGGTGATCATGATGAGCTGACCTAGTTGCAGAGGTGATGGAAGACTTGCAGTAGTTTTTCCTATTTTTGTACATGTACTTTTACATATAATGCCTGTGATGGCTGGGTTTTGTATGCCTTGAGGCGATACTATTATTCATGTATGAGATTGCATGATTTACAGTTTGTGAGGGTTGAACTGTGGGAATTTTATCCAAATGTTGTTTATTTTGATATTCAATTGTAAAATCAATTTTCTTAAATGGTTTTGGTGGGCTTTCGCGTGACCCAGATGTCGGGGCGTGACATGCCTTGTAGTTGAAATTTTCAAAAAAGCATGCAAACGCATATGCAAAGAAAAATCGATTTAAAATAAAATAATTTAATATCTATTTTTTTTTCTTGTTAAGCTTGTGGCATCCCCAGCAGTTTGTAGGTTTCCATTTTAGGGTTTTTAAATGAAATATTTGATTTAAGAAGGAACCAATGACAGTGCATACAGATTGTACCACAACAAAATAAAACACAATTAAAACCCATATAGTAGAACGGGGGTTATACCTTCGGGATCTTTCTAATTTAATCTCGTCTCAACACTTAACAAAAAACGTTGGATACGCACGAATTAAAACTGTTGAATGTACACAAACCAAACTCGACTAAAGCATCTTTCTTTTAGGAGACATTAAGAAAAGCCTACTCCTACCCCTTGTTCAATTTTTTATCTGGTAAACACCTTCCTCTTTTGTACCCGAACTCCCAAACCTTGAATCTTACTTGTATCGTTTCTCGGTACCCTTTTATAAATAGGGTGGCGACTCTGTTTCCAGTCGCACATAATCTTGAACTTTTGTTATTAAAACTCTTTTATTTTTTTAGAAAATTGGATACCGAAAATATCGAATATGTGAGATTAAATAGAGAAACTAATACCAATGGGAGGGTAGAATTATGGAAATTATATTTTTTTACTGTTTTCCTACTAAATTTAATTGTCAAAATAATTATATTTCTTAACCTAATTATTTATCTCATACTAAACAAATATATAAATAAATTTATGATATAATTTAGCTCTTGTAATTTTATTCATAATCTCATTGCATAATTTATCCCTCACCTTATTCTTCATAATCTTATTATATTTTATAATTTATCCAACTTTTATCCTCTTTTATTTCATAGTATAACTCATTCCCATCAAAGTAATCCTTCAATCAATGTATCATATGAAAATATATTTTCTTTATTTGAATACAACAAATAGTAAAAGAATTATAAATTTATTGGATAACCACTTCTATAAAATGTCAAATATATAATATCAAGAAGATTGTAGTATTAATAGTCTCTACACTACTAACTAAATGTTAATGAATTATCAATGGGTGGAATTATACATTTTCTCTCTTTAATTAATCAATCAAATATATCCTTATTACTTAAATAATGAAGAGACCTTATGTAAGTTAAGAAAATTTTTACTTTTTGAATAAAGCTTCACATCAATCACAATTTGACACGCAGTTTCATTAACAAAACATCTTAATTTAGATGATTCCCTCTATCACTTAAATGAATAGAGAGATTTTCATTTCTTTTCAATAGCATTAACGGTATGCACATTTTCATTATTCGAATCATTCATAGCATAAAATCTTTTGAAAAACTTATATATATATATATATATATATATATATATATATAAAGAATTAAGTTGTATGAAAACTGGTAAATATACACTTAGATTTCACTTATCCTTATAAAATTATACAGTCTATATGTGATCCGATCATATTATTAACCATATTTAATCAAATTATTTTTTATATAATATTATTCTAAATAAATTTTATAATACAAACCATTCAAAATCAATCAAAATAAAAATCACTTTGATATATATCGATCAATTACTATAAAATTAAAACACCATCAAAACACAATAATTTGTTCAAATTCAAAGCTTAATCAGATTATTCTATTATATACCAAGTGACACAAGTCTTGAATGCACGTTAACGTCACAAGGATGACAATTTAAGGAGAATCTTTCTTGGTTTACGGGTCAAAGTGCTCATTGTCAACCTATTTACTAGTATTTTTTTCCTTCGTGTTTTAAGGAATTGGATAGCACAATTATTCATATAAAAAAATTAAAAATATAAGTGAATAATGAGAGAAAAACCTGAAATGCAAGCATGTTGTTTATATTTTCTCCAAGTCGTACCCTAATAATTAAGAGAAAGAAAGATTGTACTATTAGTAAAAATATGTTTTATTTAGTATTGTATGGGGTCGAATCGTAATGAGTTGGATTCAATCCAAATCGACCTCCGAATGATTTGAGTGATATGCACATGCATAGTAACAAACGTGAACTGTCTAGTGACGAATTCCAAAAACCATTCCAACGATCAAGTTATACGTGGACTTAGAGAGAGAAATTGTAGAGTAAACAAATAAATAGAGTTTTAGCTAATGGGACGATTTTTCATTCCTTATTCTTTAGGCTCCATTCTCCTTTTATAGGAGCTAGAAGTTGTACTTCTTCTCTAAGACTCATGATGGGCTAGTCCCATCTCAGGCCTTACCCTACAAACGAGTAGGTCAGGTCTATATGGCCCGAACTGATTACTATACAGGGAATGTACGATCTCGGTCTAACTACCATTAATATTTGTTAATTGGCCAAGCTACCCTAATTAATGTTTAGGATTCGGCCATGCAACTGACGTCATGTTGACCCAGTCATCCCTTTCATGCTAGACTGTATTTCGGCTGGACCATATTTGTTCGGCTTTGTGTGGTCCTGTTACCTCAGTTATGGCTCTCCTGACCGGTGTCAGAGTTTTTCTTTTGAAGCTCATTGGCCCCCAAGTGGGCCAATTAAAGTTGAATCATGTCCCCTTCAAGTATGATCTCAAAACTAAAATAAATGACAGTATTTTTAAAATGTTTATATCAATTGAGATGCGAATCTTAGAATAATTAAATTTTATAGCACACACGATAGTGTGTAGTCTAACTTGCTTAAATTTTGTCAATTTTGTGAATTTTGTTATTTGTAATTGCTAGTAATTTACATATTTCTCCTTTTCTTAAAATTAAATAATGCTTACCCTTCACTAAGGAAGAACCTTTATATTGAAGTAAAATACACGATAGCTCAATAATCAGTTTAACCTTTATATTTTGAGAAATAATTATTGTTGATAGTCTACACCAAAATCTAATTGATTGAATTTGCAGCAGCAAATCTTGACAAATTTGGCACAAAGATACAAAGCAGCAAATTTTGACAAAAAATCTCAACCACCGAGATTTTGCTAGATTCAAGCATGCATATGAATAGGATTTTTTTATCCTATAAATAGAATAGAATAGAGAGGTGCAGAGCAGATGGAGTAGAGAAGCGAGTAGAAGATTGAGAGAGATTGAGAGTTGAGTACAGAGAGAACTCCTCCTCTGTTGTATTTTCTCATTCATAGTAGATTTATCTCTCTGTGGATGTAAGATATATATCTGAATCACATAAATATTGTGTCTCTTATTTTTGTGGTTGTTTGGTGTGCTAGATCGATCCTAACAAATGGTATCAGAGTCTCGTTGGAGGGTTTTTTTGCTTACTACTTAGATCTTCTTAGAAACAAAGTTTGTCGAAACCACTGATTGATTACACCAATTGTGACACCCTGTTCCCTGGGTATGTCTAGACATATGTAACTATAAATAAGGAACATATTCTAGCCGAATGTTCATAAATACATAAGATAACTAATACATCATTAATGGTTCAGAGATTGTTCAAAATACATAATAAGTACAGTCATCCAGAAAGTTTAACAAAAGTTACATCATGTCCGTGGAAAACTTGAATGAAAAGATAAAAAAGAGACGTCCTACATCTTCAAACTGCATCGTTGGGGTCGACCTGCTCATGCCACTCTCCCTCTTCTACAAATTCTTCCCCTTCAATGAACCCACCTTCCTCAAAGGGTCCCTCTACGTCACCTGTGGCATAAATGCCATGAGCCGGAGCCCAGAAGCAAATTCCCTAAACCGTTTAACAAACTCGCGATAATATATTTCACAATACATATCATATAGCACCCAATGCAAAATTACAGGTTACTTATCGTTTTAAACAGAATGAACATATATAAGAACAAAAGAATGAGTGTGTGATGCAAATGAATGCAATGTAGATGCCCAATCCCAAGCACTTTCATAACAGTATCATGAATTCCACACTGAGAATTACAGAGTAGACTTGACGGTATATTGATCACTTTAACCTATCCTAGCCTCGTTGCAAATAGTAAATGCACCAGGCGTCATGCCACAGCTGTTTTACTCAATGACAACAACGTGGGGGTGAGCCAACCAGTTTTATCCATCCTTATCCGGGCCAAAAATCCCCACCTTAAGCACTAGGATGCTCGTTAAGCATCAACCTAAAGTTTAATTAAAGCTAGTGACGATCTCATGGTGCTTAAATCCTCCTTTCAAAATAAAACCTCTAATTCAATATCACATCTGGCAACCAGGGATGCCCTAGATCCACAACCACTGAATAATTGATTTCCATGTCATTCAACCCAATCGAAAGATACGAAGGGAACTCCAATAACCCAAGATGAAATGGAGAAATGCCCATGACGTGCAATATGATTCTCGTGTACAATTAATCGTTGCATGGTACGTAAACATGACATGGCACATGGTACAACTTGCTAAAGCATTGAGTACAAGCGTGTGAAGCATAACCACAACTTAAGCAACATAGACTCGAACCATTGGCATGAGTTCATCTTGTTAAAAGTATTATTTTCATACACTAATTACTCACAAAGTTCATATAGGATTCACATACTCAAGCCTCATAAGCAGCACACCATTTAAACACTTAGCCAATTTTATGTACAAGTTTATTATTGCTATTTTTAATGTTGCGACAACATTTTAAGATACTTAGGCATTGATTTAATTTCTAAACTTTTAACACCAATTAGATAAAAATATTTTCTATAACTTTCATGTTTATCACTAAGGTCAATTCCTAACGTAAATAGGTCACTTATTTTATTTTAGTAAAAACGGTTCAGCAATTTACAGAAAAAAATATAAGAATTGAGCCTCTGTTGGCCACTATTTTGGGCATCAATTCATGGACCATGGATCTGATTTTTGGTGAACATCTAGCTTAAGATATTCCCTACAAATTTCATGTTTTGAACTAGGGCAAGTTATTTGTAAAAATTTAGATATTTTGGCCAATTTATAAAGAGGGTTCAGTCAGCCTAAAAAGGGTCTGCAGAGTGTGTTTTTAACAGAGAATGCTTAAAACCTTTGGGGCATCATCCGAGGGTTTTTTGGGCTAATTTTTGTTCAAAAACTAGTTTAATATGTTAGCTACAAAGTTCATGTTTACCACTGTTGTATTTGGCCTTAAAAAAATTAGGTTTTAAGTCTCACAAAAAGGTGTGACAGAGAGGTCAATCAGTCACTGAATCTTAACAGACACTTTGGGATGTCTTTTGACCTACCAAGACTTTATATTTGTGGCTCATGTTTGGTGGACAGAAACATAAATGTATCCTCTACAAGTTTTCTGTTTTGACCTAAGCACGGTTCTCATTCTAACTTAAGGTTTTTAGGTCTGCAACTAAGAGTGGTCAAGATCTGACACTCTTTAGCAAAAATGAGATATCTGGAGTTCTACCCAACGAAATTACTTCAAACCAATTTTTTATGAAAGCCAACTCCAAAATATAGATCTAGAGACAAAAATAACTTTAATACCATTTTTCTAAATTTAGTTATGATTATTCAATGTCGGTGGCAAAAAATGAATAAGTCCAGAAAATGAGACTACTTAGGGTTTTTGTTGCTTAGCTTATATTGTGTGCATTTTTGACATGTTTTCTTTTCATGCGTGTTATAAACTTACATAAATCAAAACTCCAGAATATGTTTAGGCTATAAAACTCAAAATAAACACATGTAAATACATATAAGGCTTACTCATACATGAACAGTCCCATAAATCTCTCCTACGACGCCTTTTTGACTCATTTCTTGTTTTATTTTGTTAGGGTTTGTTATAGAGATAGATTGAGGGTTATCTTGGGGGAGAACATCAGAGGGTTTGAAGCAGTTGCTTACCTCTTTTGATGCTTCGAAACTTGTTGGAGAATAAGACTTAGCTTTATAGCACCTTCCTTGGCTTTTTCTTCCTTCTTTCTTCCTTCTTCTTTTCTTCTCCTCTCCTTCTTCTTGAAAACACTTAAGATTTTTCTTGGAGCCTCTCTCTCGGCCGAATGTGTATATGGGAGAAGGGTGTTTGGGTGTATTTTTATAGAAAAATTTAAAATGAGAGGTAATTATTACAATAAATTAAATTTTAAGTTTATTTAAATTCTCATTGGTTGCATGGGAGGTGGAGTTTAATGGAGACTTGCCAAATCTAATTTGGGAAGGTGGGATTTTCGGCCATAGTAGATTTTGGGCAGATAAAAACTGATTTTTTAATTTATTAGGGTTTTAAAATGTATTTTGGTGCATTTTTATGTATTTAAATGCATAAAATATTAATTTTATGTACCTAAATCTACTAAAACCTATTATATTAATGTATTTATTATTAATTTAGTCTTTCCATGATTTATCATAATTTTGATAGCAATTAAATAAATAAGTGTAGGCTTTTAAGTTAAATTAAGCTAGTTTGAGCATAATTGGCTTTTTGACTTATTTATTGTGTAGAGACTTTAAATAATTATTTATTCATTTTTGTTGAGCTATATTATTATATTATTATATATTTTACTTGTATAAAAAGTATTTGATCTAAATAATGCTTAGCTTATACATCTTTTTATCATTTTTAAGCTTAAAAGGGCAAAAAGTAACTTTTTGGGCACAAATTCCTAGGTGCCGGGCCATGCAAGGGCATTTTGGTCATTTTTGTGTTATTTTCTATTTTATTAATTAATTGTGTATAAATATTTAATTTTGGGTGTCCATGTGTTAAATTTTAAAATTTTAAGACTTTTTGCTGTATTATGGGCAAAATGGTCATTTTACCTTAGTTGTAGGAATTTTTAATTTTTAATTTAATATTTTATGTTATTTACTTAATTTAAGTTGTTTCGAGACTTTTCTAAGTGTTAGGGCTTTGCCTCTATGTATTTGGTCTCTTTTAGGATTTTCGGGTCATAATTAGGGTTTCGTATTACTTTGGATTTTCGGACTAATTTAGGGTTTTCCTTGTTTATGTAGCAACCTAGGTTCTCATTATCTATCCGTCGCTAATACTAGTATTTGGGCTTAGATCGTTCCGCG
>JAOTRH010473554.1:0-60493 GCA_034768845.1 Heliamphora exappendiculata | reverse complement strand
GTGGTGAATACACAAGCATCAAACTTCAATTTCTGCAACATGATATCATTAATCAATTTAGTTGTCCACAGACACCAACTCAGAGTTCTTTTCCATTATTTTAGTTAATCAATTTGGTTGAAACTACCATAACCTTACACTTCATCAGAGTTCTTTTCCATTATTTTTTTGGTTTGATGCCTTAGCCACAATTGTTGATCTTGTTAACAGACAACCCATCTCTAAGCTTCACAACTTAAGCCCTTTGGACAATTTAAGAGCATGAATGACAGAACTGGGAATAACTGAATGTGATATTCTGTCAAACAGGGTTCAATTGTATCATATGGCCTTTTTTGAACCTGGATTTGTTGTGTGTGCTCTCTCCAAATCTTTCCAGGGCAATTTTTCATGTACTTTTCTTTTTTTCAAATTTGATATTTAAATTAGTTCTAATCATCTGAGATTTTAATAAGAGTTAGCTTCAAACCATATTCTGGAGGAGTCTGTATTTTGGCCAGTTGACTTGCTACTGTAGAATAAAATTCTTAATGTTTCTCTTTATTTGAAATTACAATTTATTAGTTGGATTATTGTTTATTAGCTATTACATTATTGTTTACTAGTTGTTAAATGCCCCAACAAGGGCAGCCTGTTATAACTACAAACATTGTGGCAACTAACTTTTGTTGTTACATTTGACATGTTATCTTCCTGTGAATTTCAAATTATATGTAGTATGGCTTCTTCTCGTGACCAACCTAGTAATGAGGATGTCGGGCTATCAGTAGTGAAAGAAAAAATGTAATAAAAGAAAGGAAAGAGGTTCAACGACCTACTATGAAAAATAGGAGTTTCGGTATGCGGCAAACCGTTGAATATAACGAAAAAGGCCAACCAATAGGAAATGTTGCAAAGAAGTATATTAGTTATCTTGGAGTTTTAGCACGTACAATGGTTCCAATATTTTATAAAGATTGGCATAAGGTTCCAACGGAATTGAAAGAGAAAATATGGAGTTGTGGGGAGGTATGTAAGACTTAATTTATTGTTTTAAACTATTTAACTTTTTATTTACTAATTCTTATTATAAATTTTCAGTTGGCATGTGCTGTGGATCCAAGAAGTAAAAAGAACGCAATAGTGTCAATTGACGAGAAATAGAGGACATTTAAGAAAAAACTTACCAAGATCATACTTGATCCCAATTCAAATTCAGAACTCATTTCGAAGCCACCAACTATGTATGGATTTATCGAACAAAGACATTGGGATTTGTTTGTTAAACATAGACTTACAGAAGAATTCCAGGTACTCATTTAAGTGATTTTTTTAACTCAATACACAATATTATGGACCTGAACTTATCATTTTATGTCATGAATTTAAAGACACTACGTGAGTTGTAGAGGGAGAGACGAAAAAAGCTATTGTACAATCATAGACTTAGCCGAAAGAGTTATGCTCAATTTGAAGTAGAATGTGTAAGTTCTTCAAAATTCTACAATTTTAGTTATATATTTATAGTTCTCTAAAATTATTTAATGAAATTTATTTACCTTTGCTTTGTAGAAATCTGAAAAAAAAATCAACTAAGGAAATGGATAGAAGTATTCTATGGAAGAAAGCTCGTCAGAATAAAATAGAGAATATGATGATGAAGCAATTATACAACAAATTGCAAAAATTATAAATTTTCTTATGCCAACTAGCTTAATAAATTTATAGTAAATATATACTATTCATTATTCTTATAAATTGATGCATGTGCTAGGATGAGTTAACTCAACAAGTAGAAGATGGGACTTTATCCACTAATAGAAGCACCGACATTCTTTCAATGGCTTTGGGTACCCCTGAACATTCCGGTCGGGTTAGGAGTGTAGGGAATTTTGTCACACCAAGCATTTACTTCAACATGCCTAGACGTGAATACCATTCCCGTTGTGAGGAGAAACATAAAACTCTTGAGGCAATTGTCTTACAAATGCAAGCTCAACTCAATGCAATGGGACAACAAACCCCCCATACGCCCCAATCTGACCACGTTAGTTCAAACACTTTAAGAAGTGATAATATAGAAAGTCAACAAGTTGATCTTATCTCAAAGGGTAGTAAAGTGAGAATCAATGAAGACATGCCACCTCCAAGCCGTAGACATACAATCAAAAAGGTACATATACTTTCTCTCTTGAATTTGAATTTTTTATGTTGTTAGTTGTATGCTTAGTTATTATTTTAGTGTCTAATTCACTATTTTTTGTAGACCAAATCTTGTAAATTGGCAGTTGGATCACTTGATAACATTGTTGCTCGCGGTACATTGCATGAGAGCATTGGACCTGAAAATATAATGCATACAGTACCTCAAAGAGAAGCCATTATACGTGTGTCTATTGATGTTGCAATCGTCAAAGATGCTGTTCTTCCTATACCAATCCAAGATGAGATTACTCTTGTTGGACAAGCAATGGGGTATCAACTTGGCTGGCCCAAACATCTTGTACTACTTAATGATGAGGTACAAATTTTCTACCATAAAATAATAATAATAATTTTTTAAATTAAGGTTAACTTATGAATAGCTTAATTTGAGAAATTTTTAACGTAAGGAACTTTGAGAAATTTTGATTGTGAAAAGAATTTGGAATCCATTCAATATTTTTCATCATTTGTGGAGCATCTCAAGTATAATGAAGCCATTACCATTCAAATAGACAAGGGAGTATTTAGTGACGAGATAAGTCTTCAACTTCAAAAAGTAGGTATGGAGTATGTATGCGATATGAAGAAATTATCTGTTGCATGCATAATGTTGTACATGAGGTTAGAGTAATTACTTGCATGCTTTTGTTATCTCCCTTCTTAAGATTGGACAAATTAATATGCTTGATATAATAATTATTTCTTTTGTTCATAGTCATCTCCATTAGGTTATACAAGTTTCTAATTTGGATAGCAGTTTTCTATTTATGAACCCATATGCCATGAGTACAAAAACCAAGTCTGGTGGGAGTTCAAAATCTGCATTACTTGCAAATAGATTAGAGGATGTTGAGATTGATCAACTACTTTTAGTTCCTTATAATCGTGGGTAACTATCTTAGTGCTTTATTTAGTCTTTTCATATTATATTATGCATTTGAACTATTTCAACTCATTTTTGTGACTTGTTCAAATTTAAGTACTATTGGATATTATTAGTTATTGATCCTTCATTGATGACAGTGTACTATCTTAACTCACTTCACAATGAAATCAATTCGAGTCTTAAAATTATAACAAGTACGTAAGTTTGGAGATTTTTGAACATCATACTTAAAGCCTTTTTGTTTATTTATTGATTAGTTAAAATGTTATTTTTTGTTAAGTGCTCTCAAAATTTACGAAACTACAAAGAACAGGAGGAGGACAAGTCCAATTTGGAAAGTAGTTCAGGTATTAATTTTATTTAACGTTTGAATGTTTCAGTAGTAATTTGTAAAACAAAACTAGAATTATATATTCTTGTACATGTAGTGTCCCCGACAACCTACAAATGTGGAATGTGGATTTTATGTGATGAGGTTCATGAAGATTTGATTAAAAATAGGAGCATCTTAAGGAGACCAGATGTAAGTTTAACTTTTTACTTCCTAGTGTTATTTGTAATTACTATACTAATATAATTTATTGTTAACTATTTTTTTTGCATGAATTCGCAGTTCAATGGAAAAAACTTTTACACAGAAGCCGAACTTGATGAAGTGCGAGTTGAATGGATCAATTTTATTTTAAATAATATATGAGTTCTACTTTGCAAGGTATTCTTCTTATAGCAAAATCATTTAACTATATATCTTTGAGTTAACTCCATGCATAATATTGTTGTTTTAGCAAAACCATTTATATATGAATTGTATGTGGCAGGAATCTTATGTGGTGACCAGTGAAGAATGCCAAGAGAAAGATACCCAGAGCCTCTGGTGTTCCATGATGGAAGGCTAGCTTTCTTGCCCACTCCATTGACAACTCTTTCATGTGGCTTCTCCTAGGCATATTCTTAGTTATTTTTAGGCTCTTTGTGGGCATTTCCTAGCCATTTTGAGACTCTATTGTGGAAATCTTTCTTCCCTACAAGATGGTTATTTTTTGGAGAACTTTAAGTGTGGTGTGAACTGGAGTATATTGAACAACATTTTTTTAATCTTAATTTAGAATATGCACGAGTTATATTACGAAATATATGAGCTTTTTAGCATTTCTTATATATGATGTGTGTGATTGATTGCTAGTATTTGTGATGAAATGTTGGGTCAAGTTCAGTTGTGTATACTGGATTAGTTGTGTACATTTTTTTCTGCTATGATGTTATAGCTAGTGTTATACTGGATTGGTTGTATACAGTTCTTACAACTTTTGGTTGTGTTATAGACTTTGGTGTGTTGCTTTGATGCTATTGCAAAAGCTAATAGTTTAAATGCAAGTTGTATATTTTTTTATCTCGATTTTTGACAGAGATTAAAAGTATTGATTATCTCGGTTTTCAACTGAGATTAAACGTATATTTATCTCAGTGTTGGATCTTTTTGATCTCGGTTTTTACCGAGATTAAAATCTTTTTTTTTTCTCGATTTTGGATTTTTTGGTCTCGATTTTTTATCGAGATAATTTTTTTTTTATCTCGGTTGTTGACTGAGATTAAAAATAATTGTTATCTCGGTTTGTGATCGAGATTAAAAGTACCCATTTTTTAATCTCACCCAGACATATCTCGGTTTGTAACCGAGATCGATTTAATAAGATCACAGTTAAAAATTGAGATATGTTACAACTAATGTAGTAGTGCTGGTGAGTTGGATAGCGGCATTAATAATATGGTGAATATTAATTATTGACGAAATTCACGTCTCGAATGATCGAGATTGACGATACTCCCTTAAGAAAACTTATAAGTTTTGATCGGGCTAAACCCTACAGATGGATTTGATTATCTGGCGGTCAAATAAGTTAAGCAGAATGGCTTAAGAAATTTTAAAGATGCTCATTAAATTAAACTGTCAATAATTAAATTTAATTGGCGGGTATCGAGAATCTTAATGTTGGGAGATGAGTTAAACATTTAATAACATTAGCTCAATGCAAGATGGTCTTGAGATTATGGCATAGAGTGCAGTTACAGTTCTTTAGTGGTTTGAACTGCAATTTGTGTTTAATGAAAATTATAGAAACTGCTACAAGATTTTCATAATTACAGATACCGTTGAGAGGTTTGCTTAATTATGAAAACTGCTGGATTCGTATCTGGGTTACACTAGAAGTCTTTGTCATAATTACTCCACAGGTCTCTACTATAGCTCTATAATTATGCGATTAGGTTGAATCAAAATATGAACTTGTCTTCAAGACTAAAGCTGACCAGGTTCTACCGGTACGAGTTCTAGAAGGATCGTAGCCCACACTACGCACGGAAATCGCATAAGAGAATACGGTAGAAGGTCTGACAGGAACTTCAACTCGAAATCAAAAATCGTAATTGGAGAATCGACCAAAAAGGTATTCTTCTAAATTAACTATAGTGGTACGGGTTTTATTTTGATCATTTGACATCAAAAAGTTTTATCTGGAGCTTGTTTCAGCGATTGCCCGTCCAGTTATTTTTTTATCAAAAATTGTTTACAAAAACATTGATCTCGGTACTTTTGCCTCCAACATAAGGGTGTCAGTACTGTCAACGGGCACTTTCTATAAACAAAGCCTACTCGTGTGTGATATTCTAAGGGTGTATAGATGCTTGGAGTTTGATCAAACACTTCGGGTTCCATGGGCAGAGATTACATACATGCTAAAGATATGAAAGAATGGGATGCTCCAGAATTAAACAATACTCTCACTAAAGTATTAAATAGCACATATATATCTTGTATGACTTGTGTACCCTCCATCTCATCCTCTTGCAAAGAAAAGATTTGTTCTCCCACTCGTCGGTTTTCGTTGCCATTCTTGGCGTTTCTCAGTCTTGCTCCGTTGCTAAGACCCTCTTGAGGCCTTTGGTTCCCATTGAGAGGTGGTATTCTTCTCCCATTTTGTTGATTGACAAAAGGCCTGGAAACTTGGATTTGTTGTTGGTGCCCTTCCGTTGAGGTTGCGGTTGTTTCCACTGCTACTATTGATTTTTCCAGTTCCCTTATCCTAGCTGCGGACATTGTGAATTTTTGTGCCCGGGCTGACTGCATTCATAGCAAAGCCTTACCTTTGTAGGTTGACCCCTTACTTGCCTTGGTCTGTCGACAGGGTGGTACAACTTTTTGGGAATAAATTCCCTATTGTTCCTTAGTGGTCCTCCTTGACTAGTACTCTTCTTTCTTTGACTCTAAATCTTTTTAGAGTCAGCTAAGTCTGTTTTTGCCAACAGAGCTGCTTGTACTACTTGAGTGTAAGTCGAAAGCTGTAAGTAGATTACTCTAGTTCAAGTAGAGGGTTGTAGACCCCACTCGACCTTTCGTGCCCTTGATTCTTCATCCGGTATGATGGTCACGATGAATCGGCTCAACTCTTTGAAGCGGTTGACGTATTGGGTTACTGACATAGATACTTATTTTAGCTCTAGAAATTCTTTGACTTGTCCCTGTTGAAAGGGAGCTGGAAAGTACTTTTCCAAAAATAATTCTTCAAACTAATTGCAAGTTAGAGCTGCTACATCTTGGGTGTTGTCAATCATAGACCACCAGTAGTCGACCTCTCCTTCTAGTAGGTGTGCTGCTAGAGCTACTCGATCGGCATCGGTTTGCACTCCCATGGAGTTAAATAACTTCTTGACAGCTCTTAGCCATTCTTTGGCTACTCTCGATTTAGCTCCTCCCATGAACGTAAGGGCTCGTTATTTTCCGAGTTCTGATAAGAACCATGCTCTATCTCGGATGTGAGGACAGTTAATGCTGGTGGCCAGCTCACACAAGACTTGGGCTAACCCTGGCACTTCTTTGTCTATGGGTCCATCTGCTGGCTGTTGATGGTTAAGTCGTCTACCTACCATCTGAATAAAAGAGGGAAGGTGTTATGGCTTGTGAGTCATCTTTTTGAAGTCTTTATTTTCTTTAGGTTTTGGGATCTTGTGGAGTTAATTTAAGATTTATTTATTTTTATTTCATAACATTCAAGTTCGACTACATAACCAGTTGAGAATAGAAGTTTTTCTTTGCATTTCCATTGCACTTCCATGTGCCACACTCCTGTGGGTCCCATGTGAGCTTTATCAGTGATGGCAATAGGAACCTTTGTGTAGGTCTCCGTTAGAGAGGTTGCACGAGCCCCTACTTAGTAGTTCTTGCAGTTGGGACTATTGATCTTCAAAACACGTTAAGCGTGGACGCTGACAGACATTTTGTGCTTTAACTCTAGGTAGAGATCTGCTTTGGGACTCGATGATGCACCGGGTGGTTCTTCTGAGGATGTGCACGATCCGAGTTTCTCATGAAAGAGCTAAACTCTAATAACCATCATTTCTCATCGATCTAGGTCTTAGGAGAGGCGACCTGGGGCGGCGAGTGGTCAAGCATTTAGCTGAGGATTTTGAATGATGCACTAGACTGCACGAAATGTGGCTAGGGATTAGAACGGCTTAGGGCAAGTGAACAAGTCCTTTACCGAGAATTAAGGGAAGATTCCCAGATGGTTCAAAAGATAGGTTGGATGAGGTCAAATGGTCACGATTAAGGCAGTCACCGTTGACACAAATTGAGTGGTGATTTGGGGTTTCAAATGTAGGTGAAACAAGGGGAGGACAGTGAATAATACTTAAACAAATGTCCTCAGAACTAATCCAGTACAATTAGATTCTAACAAAAGAGATGTTAAGTAATGGGCGGCCAAACTAGATATTTGCCGTGAAGTTGCATCGGCCTAACGTACTTCAATTCAAGTATCCAAGTCTACTTCCCTGGTAAAGATTTGAAGAGTGTACAAAGAATTCACAAAATTACTGCAACAGATTGTAGTTTCAAAATCGAGAGCAATTGAACGATGGCAAAAGATTTTATCAATGTTGAATGTTCAGAACGGGTAATTAACAAAGAATTGATATCGAGTTTTACAAAAGAAGAGTTAGTTCAAGGATGATGGCTTGAATCAGAGGAGAATGAAATGCGAATACCGGTCATTATCGAGACATGAAAACTTGTGGACAAAAGTATTTTCTAGGATTGAATCTCTGATAGAGTTACCAATAGTACTTGGTGCATAAAGGTTATCGATGAACGACACTTGACAGTACTATTGAGGACTGATGACATAAGAAGGAATGACATGCAAAAGAACTTTAACCAGGTATAAAAGTTGACATAAGGGCTTGGGGTAAATGAGAAAAGAACTTATAAGGATGAAGTTGCGGGGTTTTAACGGTGGCTCTCGAGGTGATACCTGAAACTTCTCCTAGTGTATACTTATGTCTACTCCTTTAAAATAAGATAACTCGTTGCATGAATCTCTGGTCTTCAATCTAGATGCCCTTACTCGCCGTTTGCATGTAGATTCCTTGTTGCTCCTGAACTCGGTGGCGTCCTGATGCGACTCGCTATAAAACTTAGGCGTAGTAGATTTTAGTTCTTATAATGTATACTTGATAATAATAATTAATACAATGCACCCTACAGAGCTTCAACGTGATAGAATGCAGGGTTTCCCATAATCCAATATTTGGAGATTCACTAAACTTAGGCTCTGATACCAACTATGACGCCCCATCCTCCGGGCACATAGGGACATACATAAGTATAGATAAGAAAAATATTCTTTCCATTCATTCATATTTAAATATAATAAATATTACATCATTATGAGTTCTAAACTGTTCAAAAATACATAGCGATTACAGCTTCGCAAAAGATTTACAAAAACTACAATAAGCACAGGGAGACTGAACAAAAAGAACAAAAGGAGAAGATTCGAATCTTTAGCAAGCATTGTTAGGATCCACCAGCTCCTACCACTCACCCTGTTCTTCAAAACCTTCTTCTTCTTCAAGGGGGACTTTCTCCAAGAACTCCTTCTTCTTACCTGTAGCATGAATGCCATGAGCCAAAACTTAGAAGAAAACCCTCTACACTCTCTAACCAATCTCACAACATAAACTCACCACAACGCATTTCATACAATACTTAAAGCATTTATAAATCAAGGAGACAGGAAAAGATATAAATACAGTAGACAGGTAAGTATTAAACAACAAATTCTGCAAGTAATGAAGAGTGTAATGCAAATGCATTTGCCCAACCCTATTATAAATCAACCAATCGAATTTCGAGTGGCATCATTACGTTCCCGTACGTTAGGTTCTTCTACACCAGCGTTCCCGATAATGGCGGCATATAACGGGTGTTCGGCTCAAGATGTAACATGGATCAGACCGTACATGGCCCAAAGTTAATCATACCCAACACAATAATCCGAATGGCACCATTACGTTCTAATACGTTAGGTTCCCATACATCAGCGTTCCCGATCATAGGGGCCTATAGCGGAAGTTCAGCTCAAGACGTGACACAGCTTAAGACATAACATGGCTCAGGACACACATGGCCCATTGTTAACACCCCCATCAACTAGGATTCACTGACTAAGATATAAAATTCTGCCTTCCTCGCATCAACCATATCAAGATACAACTCAAAAATGTATAAAGAATAACCCACAAGATGTCTTCAATGCCACAATCGCAACGCTCATGGTATAACAACTTATATTCCAAAGTACAACTAATAATGGTATGATATGCAACTAAGCATGGCAAATTGTACAACCCAACATAACTTATGGTACAAATAATTAAAGCACTAAGTACAAGCACATGAAGCATAAGTCACAATTCTCAAGACATGGTTCAAACTTATAGCATGGATTTTAATCATAATATAATCACTGTAAAACATTAATCATTCAATTTGAATAAATTAAAATATATAGTTCAAGTCCCACAACAAAAACATGTTAACTGCACACTTAACAACTTAAGGATAAATTTTCAAGTGTCAATTTAAAAAGGACAACAGTGTTTTGGGGTACTTAGAGACATGGAATTAAGTTATGATTTTTGGACACCTTTTAGATAACAATATTTTTTACAATTTTAATGTTTAACAATAAGTCCATATCCTAAGCTAATTGGGTCATTATTTCATTTAAGATAAAATGATTCAGCACTTTACATTGAAAAGTACAAAAAATGTGCCACAGTTGATCTCGGTCTTGGGGCATCAAATCAAGTCCTACAAGTTCGATGTTTGGATATGTTCTAGTGTAAGGTGTCCCCTACAAGGTTTATGAATAGTGATAAGGGTAGTTATGTGAAACAAATTAGGGATATTGGCCATTTTATAAAATGGGTTTAGTCAGCTACAAAATGCTTAGCAGAATCAGGTTACAACAGAGTTTAAAAATGGTTTGAGCGACCATCTGTGGGTATCTAGATCTGATGTTTGGATAGTACATAGTTTAATATGGCATCTATACTTTTCGTGAAAACCACCTTTGAATTTGGTCACTAAAAACAGGGGTTTCAGGTTATACAAAAACATGTGACAGAGGGCTCTATCATTCACAAATCCACAACAGTGACTTTGAGGTGTGTTTTCACTTACTCAATCCCAATATTTTGGGCTCATTTGTGGTGACCAGCAAGCTATATGGGTTATCTACAATTGTTATGTTTTAACCTAAGCTCAAATATCTTCCTAAACGAAGGTTTTTAGGTCTTCAATTCTGGGTGGTCAGAAACTGATACACTTTGGCAAAAATGGTATATCTCGAGTTCTACTCAATGAAATGAGTTCAAACCAATTTTGTATGAATGAAAAAATCAAAACCTAGGTTTGGACCTAAAAATCACACCTAGATCATTATTTTATATTTATTTATGATAATTTAGGTTTCGGGGCAAAAAGTCAAAATAGCTCAAAAATCAAGCCTTTGTGGGTGTTAGCCTCCTAGCTCATGGTATGTCAAGATTTGGTCCTATTTCTTTGCATACATGTGTTTTCTACATAAACATCAAAGTTTCAGAACTCATATGAGTTGTCAAACTCAAAAATAATCACATGCAACCACACCTAATATCATACAAAATATAAACAGTCCCTATTTTCTCATCACAATGCCTTTTTGATAAATGTTTTGATTCTTGTTCTTGGTTGTATTTTAAGAGATGAGTTGAGGGAGATCTTGGGTGCTATTGGACAGAATGTTCAGAGGTTTTACTTACTTGTTTGATGTTCTAAATGTGGAAGGATGTATGGATTTAGCTTTGTTGCATCACCACCTTGATTCTTCTAGCTTCTTTTTCCTCCTTTCTTTCTCAAACTTATAGAAGCACTCAAGAACACTCTAATCTGGTCTCTCTCACTCTCTTGGAAAAAAACATAGAGAAGAGAAGGATGGTGTTTCGCTTGGTTATATAGGCAAAGAGGTATTGGACTTAATGATGTGTTTAGAAGCTTTAATTTGAAAGCTTTTTGGATTCATTGGTTGCATGGCATGGAGAAGGCAAATGTGATTGACATTTTCAGATCATGGGGCATAGGGATTTTGGATGGGGCTTGTTTGGGAGGCTCAAAATTTTATTTTGCATTAATTTGGGGTTTAATCTAGGTTTTGGTGCCAAATTGTGCAAGAAAACGTCTAAAAAATTAATTTGGTGTATTTTTTTTGTGCTCCTACCTACTAAAATTTATTATTTTAGTAAGTTTATTATTAATTTAATATTCTCATGAATTATTATAGTTTTTATAGCAATTGATTAAATAGGTATAGGTTTTTAAGTTAAATTAAGTTAGTTTGACTAGATTTGATTTTGTAACTTATTTTAGTGTGTAAGAACTTTAATAATAATTTGTTTACTTTTATTGACCTATATTATTATATTATTATGTATATTACTTGTTTAAATAATCTTGGGTTATAATAATACTTGATTTGTACAAGTTTTTCTCATTTCTTGGGCTTGAAAAGGTAAAAAGTGACTTTTTGGGCTCAAATCCCAAGGTGGTCGGCCACATAGGGGTATTTTTGTTATTTTTGTTGTTATTTTGTTTTTTTTACTTAATTGTATTTAAATATTTAGTTTAATGTGTTCATGCGTCAAATTTTAGATTTTTAAAACTTTTGGTTGTACGAGGGGTAAAATGTTCATTTTACCCTAATGATGAGAAATCTTGATTTTTAATCTAATATTTCATGTTATTTAATTAATTTAAGATGTTGAGAGTTTCCTCTGAGTATTAGAGTTTTGCCTTTTGAGTATTTGGTCTTCTTGGGGTTTTCGAATCGAATTAGGATTTTGGGTTGAGTTAGGATTTTCATCATTCTACCGACCTAAGATCTTGTCGGTTAGGTGTCGCTAATACTACAGTTTGGGCTAGGTCTTTACACATGTCATTACCAACCGAATTGTTACAACTTGGGTCTTAACCCGATCGTTACATTCTCTCCTTGATATCAATGAAATAGACGAGATTTCTAATTACCCTATTTTGCTCAATTTATTTTTTACGCTTTCTGATGATTTTGAGTTCGAATGGGATGTTCTCGAAGAAATAAAAGCTTTAATAAAAAGAGAAGAAAAAATACGCGCCTAACCAACAATTGAAGAAATTTTATCAATTAATCTGGGTAATGAAACTAATCCACAAATTGTCCAAATCGGTTTCTCATTATCCTTAGTTGAAGGCGAGCAATTAATAATTTTATTAAAATAATTCAAAGACGTCTTTGCATGGTCTTACGAGGATATGCCTGGCATTGATCCCGAAATCGTCCAACACCATATCCTTGTTGGAGGCAAAATTGCCAAGATTATTGTTTTTGTAATTGATTTTTGATAAAAAATAACTAGACAGGCAAACATCGAAACGGGCTCTAGATAAAACTTTTGACGTCGAACAATCAAAATTAAAACCCGTGCAACCAAAGTTAATTTAGAAGAATACATTTTTACCGGTCGATTCTTTAACTACAATTTTGATTCTGAGTTAAAGCTCCCGTCAGACCTTCTACTGTATTCCCTTATGCGATTCCCAAATTTAGTGTGGGTTACAATCTATCGAGAACTCATACCGGCAGATCCTGGATACCTTTAATCTGGAACACAAGTTAGGAATTTCGTTCAGCCTACCCGCATATTTATAGGGCTATAGAAGGGACCTGTAGAGTAATTATGACAAAGACTTCTAATGGAACACAGATACGTATTTAGCGATTTTCGCAATTAAGCAAACCTCATAGCGGTATCTACAATTATGAAAAATTAGCCACGGTTTTTTCAATTTTTATAAAATACTAAATTATAGTTCACTCCACTAAAGAACCATAATTGCATTCTAAGCTATAATCTCAAAACCTTCTTGCATTGAGCTTATGTTATTAAATGCTTAACATTTTTTCCCACATTAAGATTTTTGATACCCGCAAATTAAATTTAATGACTGATAATTTAATTTAATCGGCATCTTGAAATTCCTTAAACCCTTCTGCTTAACTTATTTAACCGTCGAATAATCAAATCTACCTGTAGGGTTTGGCTCGGTCAAAACTTTATAAGCTTCCTTATGGGTGTATTATCAATCCCGATCATTCAAGACGTGGATTCGATTAATAATTAATATTTACCATATAAATAATACTTCTATTTAACTCACTGAGAATATAAACTCATATAAGATCGCACCCTCTAATGAATCAAAACAACGAATGTGTTCCGTTCAATACACATTCTAATGAATTAATAATTATTTCATGATTAAGAGTATTAGCACTATTCATAATAATCTTGGGGTGTGAATTAATTTATATAGTCAGTATAAAATTAATTACCCTAATGTGTCATGTTCAATACACACAATGTGTACTAGCACAGAGAGTTGAAGCAATATATGACTCTATTATCTGTTCTCCATAACCAAGACATGACTACTAAAATTCTATACTACAGTCGTACCAATAGTTTGTTTATTTTCATCTAAATTGTGAACATAAAACTTATATTCTGTAAGAGCCTAAAATTTAATTTTCTGTGTGCAAACTGTACTCTACACATCATATTAAATACTATACAGAATAAAGAACATCCACGCATAACATTAAAGAAAAATGATATATAGCTCATTAAGATTCATATAAATTGAAAAATTAATTTTATTAAAATAAAATTAAATACTAAAAACATAATTTTTGGTATACTAAACCTAACAATCTTCTACTTATACTCAACACCATGCTACCATACATCTAACTCTCATGCTCTCTACATGACTATCAAAATTCTTTGTCAGTAAACTCTTTGTAAAAGGATCTACAAGGTTGTCTCCTGATGAAATCTTGGTCACAGCAACATTACATCTTTGTATAATTTCTCGTATCAGGCGATACTTATGCTCAATGTGCTTTTCTTTCTTGTGGACTCTTGGTTCCTTCGAGCTTGTTACTGCTCCGCTATTGTCATAATAAAATGTAATAGCTGAATGAACTAAAGGAACCACATTCAGATTCAACAGGAAGTTCATGAGCTAAATGGCCTCCTTGGCTGCTTCAAAAGCTGCCACATACTCGGTCTCCATAGTTGAATCAGCAATGCAGGATTGCTTGATACTTCTCCAACTTATAGCTCCACCTCCTAAGGTAAACACATATCTTAAGGTAGACTTATAGGAATTCGTGTCAAACTAGAAATCTGAGTCTGTGTACCCCAAAGATACTAGACTGTCTGCCAGGTAAACCAACATATAATTCGCAGTCCTTTTTACGTACTTAATTATATTTTTTACCGCAATCTAATGCTCCTGCCCTGGATTAGACTGATATTTGCTAACCATGCCAACGGCAAAGCAAATGTCAGGTCTAGTGCAAAACAAAGCATACACGAGGCTTCCTACTATCGAAGCATAAGGAACTGCCTTTATTTTCTCTATCTCATCGGGTGCCTTAGGACACTGATCATTGGATAGAGTGATTCTATATCTGAAAGGAAGAAATCCTTTCTTAGAATCCGGCATGCTAAAACGAGCAAGGATATCATCGATATACTTTGCTTGTGATAAGCCCAACATTCTTTATTTCTGATCTCGCACAAGCTTGATCCCAAGGATGTGACTAACTTCTCCCAAGTCCTTTATATCAAACTGCCCAGATAATCATACTTTAATCATAGATAATGCCCCTATATCATTTTTAACGAGAAAGATATCGTCTGCATAAATTACTAAGAAGATCACCATGCTTCTGTCACACTCTTGTACGCACAGAACTTATCCAGACTTTGATCAAAATCATAAGACCTAATGGCTTAATCAAATTGAGTGTTCGAAGACCTCGATGCCTGATTAAGTCCATAAATGGATATCTTAAGCTTGTACAACATGTGCTCCTGGCCCTTTGTAATGAATCCAACTAGTTATATCATATAGACACACTCGTCAAGACTTCCATTAAGGAAAGCTGTCTTCACATCAATTTGCCAGATTTCATAACCAAGATGAGCAGCAGTGGATAAGAGAATCCGAATAGATTTAAGCATGGCTACTAGCGAAAAGGTTACCTCATAATCGATCCCTTCTTTTTGAGTGAACCCTTTAGCAACAAGTCTACCATTGAAGGTTTCAACCTTTCTATTTGCTCCTCTCTTCCTCTTGTAGATTCACTTGCATCCAATGAGTTTTATCCATTCAGGTGGTTCTACAAGTTTCCAAACCTAATTGGAATACATAGATTCCATCTCTGAATTCATAGCTCTTTGCCAAATATATGCATCTTTGTCTTGAAGTGCTTCATTATAGTTACAGGGCTCAGCATGTAGTTCTACCTAGATCTTGTTAAAAGAAACTCCCAAGAACATATACCGATCAGGTTGATGAACAATCCTTCCACTATGATGAAGCACTACCTTTGTCTGTGTACTAGTAGTAACATGCTGTGCAGATTCTGAACCCTGTGCATCAGCATCCTATTCATGATTTGCACCTATCCCGATAATCCTCCCACTATGACGAGACAATGGGATATCAGTGACTTGTGGTCCATCTTTCGTTCTACTGGAAATTTCTCTCATTTTTTCCAGAACAATATTGCTTTTAGGCCTGTGGTTCATAATATAATTTTCTTTCAAGAATCAGGCATTGGTGGTAACAATGACCTTCTGATCCTTAAGATTATAAAATAGACCACCCTTCATTCCCTTGAGATACCCTATAAAGAAATAGACATCTATCACCAGTTCTAACTTACCTGCGTTCCCTTTTAGCACATGTGTTGGACACTCCCAAATTCAAATGTGTTTCAGACTAGGCTTACGTCGGTCCATAATTCTGTTGGAGTAGAAGGTACTGACTTAGAAGGTATCAAGTTTAGAATATAAGTCACTGTCTCTAAAGCAAGTCCCCAAAATAAATTGGGTAAACCTGAATAACTCATCATAGACCTTACTATCTCGATAAGAGTCATATTTCTTCTTTCTGTTTACCATTCTGCTGCGGAGTGCCTCGTGCAGTCAACTGGGATATAATCCCTTATGATGACAGGTAATCCCTAAACTCTCAAAAGAGGTATTCCCTACCACGTTCGGATCGTAGTGATTTGATACTTTTACCTAGACGCTTTTCCGCCTCCGCCTTAAATTCTTTGAATTTCTCAAAGTATTCAGACTTATGGTACATCGGGTAAATGTATCCATACCTTGAGTAGTTATCAATGAAACTGACAAAGTACTCAAAGTCACCTCTAGCCCGAATTGTTATAGGACCCCACACATTAGAATGAACCCGCTCCAATGATTTTTTAACTCTATAGCCTTTGGCCTAAAAGGGCCTCTTGGTCATCTTACCCTCTAAGCAAGATTCATATACTGAAATTGCCTCCACTTCCAATGAACTCAAAGGTCCATCTACTACCAGTTTGTTTATCCTTTTTAGATTAATATGATCCAAGCATAAGTTCCAAAGAAATGTTTGGTTCATTAAAGAAGGAAACTTTCTCTTATATGACAAATTAGATGTGTTATTCAATTTAGTTAGTTGCAGTGTAGGAGAGATTGGAGTAATAACATAAAGATCATCCATCAATGTACCATAACAGATAATCCGTTTATTATCTTTAATAACCAAAAAGTTATTTAAATAAGCTAAATATCCGTCTTTAACCAATCTAAAAACGAAAACTAAGTTCCTTCTAATGAAAGTTACATAAAGATAATCTCTCCATATTAAAACCCGATCTCTAGTAAAATTGAGAGTGACATCTCCCACTATAATTGCTATTACTTGTGTATTATTGTCCATATGCAGGTAAATCTCCCAATCATTAAGTTGTCTGGTTTCTTGGAACTCCTGCCATAAATTGTAGACATGATTAGTAGCTTCTATATCTACACACCAGGTACCGGTAGATAACACCGTTAAACATATTTACATAACCAGTGAATAGAATTACCCTGTTTGTTCAGCTTGCTGAGATAATCTGGATATAGTTTTTTCCAGTGCCGTATCTGGTTATAGTAAAAATATCTGCCTTTTGTCTTTTTCACACCAATAAGTGGCCCGCTAACTACATTTGAAATTGTGCCACCCTTTTTCTGAACTTTTTCTTCTTCATGGCTTTCGGCCCAGAGGAAGAAATTTTTTTCAGAAACAAACACATTTTCTGGTATTGAAAGAATACCCTTGGTAGCTAAAGTTATATCCAAGTTACTTTTCTAGTCAACAAAATTTGGTTCTGTTAGTTTGTTTTCTTTGAGTATAATAGTGAGTGAACTGAAAACTATTTTATTTATGAGAATTACATAATTAAAAATAATAGTTAATTATGACGAGAAATATTTTGAATTTATTTTAATTTGATTCTCTTTACTATTTTAAAAGAAATTCTCCAGTAGTCTGGTACCCTGTGAATAGAATGCCTCGATAGGAGGACGTCTACTATCCATCGTATGTCTAGACAGGCCAATTGCTATTAATTTTACTATATAGGAAACTGACCATGCCAAGTAAAATTAAATAGCTGATATTGTTTTGATCAAGTATATAAATAACAGTGATTCAAATGGAGATGATACTATTATATACAGCTAAGTGTTAACCATTACTTAATCTCATTACTTAATCTCAAATCAATTGTTTTGCAATGAACCCTTCAGATAGAGATGTGATCCACACTAACAATTATCTAAAATTATTCCTAAAGGAGGTTTGTACTGGCAATACCACAATTAATCTGCTCGATGGGGAGGAAGGCCTTACTGCAAATACGTAGGGTTTAATTGCATCACCTACAAACTGGGAATGGAGACCGCGAAATTTATCGGTGAATAAATTTCCTCTCCCACTTAGATTTTTAAAATATTTTTTAGGGTTATTAAATTCTGTTTAATTTAAAAAATTATTAATTTCGAAAATCACACGATCTGAAAGAATTAAACATCTTTCTGTGTACACGATTCTAAAGATTTCGGTTTACAAATTATCTTTTCGTGTTTAAATGTGTAACAAATAACATTTAATAAATGCATAGTTTTTCTTTCAGCTTTTTAGGTAAGGTAGTGATTAAAGGTATTTATTTATTTTATTTTTCGTTTCACATCTTTTGAAAAATAATAAGTTATTTTGATTCAATATTTTTCTATTTAATTAATTAAAAAATTAAAATTAATTCCCACGTCTTTTCAAGGTATTCGATTTTATGAAAAATCATCTTAAACGTGACATTTTGTAAAAAACAAAATGTCTAAAGTTTTTTTATTTAATTAAAACCTTAATTAAAAAAACTTAAATTTATTTTTCGTTACAAAATAATTTAATTAAAATTAAAATTTTGAATTAATTAAATTAACATGATAAATAAAAAAAATATGCAACATTCACACAGTTCATGTATATATAAATACGATATGCATATATTATGATTTTATTATCAAAATGACTCTTTGAAGAGTTTCAGTTTCTTGTTGAAGATAAGTTATAAAAATTCTTTTCCGAGTCAGCTTCCTGCATCCCGATTGCATCAGGATTCTCTGATACACTATGATATACAAATATATCATATTACAATCTTCAAACATATAAAAAATGATCAAAACAGCCCAGGAAAAGTCAGAACCACCGCCGGCCACCTTCACTGTCGTAGGCACCACCTTGTCGCCACCTTCATGCAACTTTTGCCATCACCTCGGTGCTCCATTTTCAACACTTTTTATACCAAAAACTAGCTCTCAAAAAATAGTATTTTTATAAAAAAAATCAGCTCGAAAATAGCCCAAAAAACTACCCAAAAAATTGCCCGAAACAGCTGCCTCCGCAAGTCGTCGTCGCCCCAAACAACTCACCGTTTGGGCTTTTTCCAGTGGCCTTTTTGCTCTCATTTTTTTTTTGAAAAAATAGCTCAGAATCCAGGCACCTGTTGCTTCGAAGAATGCCTCAAAAATAGTCCTGAAAAACCCCAGAAATAGTTCCGAAAAACCACGGCCGCTTCGCTGCCGGTTGCCACTGGTTGTCGCCTGTTTCGTGCATTGTTTTGGCCCAATTTTTAATGGTTTTTGAATAGTATTTTAAGGTATGTTTGCTGCTATTTTATATTTAAATTTTTTTGGAAAAAATAGTCCAAAAAATGACCCAAAAATTTAACAAAATCGGCCTCGAATCTCCTCCAGCTAAGTCATTAGTGGTGAGCTATTTTTGCTGATTTTTTTTTCCATTTTGACTTATTTTTGTTACTATTTTTAATTCATAAATACTGTAAAAACTCACCCAAAAAAATTATTTTAAAATCCATAAAAAATTATCGCGATCCGTGGCCCGTAAAAACCTGAAACCACAGCCAGTGCCGCCGCATGTTCCTTGTGTACTTGGATATTCAACCTGTTCATAAAATAATCTAAACAGATATTTAAAAACAGAAACTACTATTACGTCGATTCTTATGTCCTGTAAGCTCATATTCGATTTAAAAAAAACTTAATCTATCACGATCAACTCTCGTGATTAAAAAATTAAATAATCATAATTTAAGCCATTCAATTAAACATGAATAAATAGATGATGATAAAATCGGAATTAAAATGCCTACAAAATCAAGTTAGCACAGTTCTAAAACTACTCGGCCCCGATAAAACGTAAATAAAAAATAAAACAGCTCTGATACCAATTGTTGGAGGCAAAACTGTCAAGATCATTGTTTTTGTAAATAATTTTTTGTTAGAAAATAATTAGACAAACTTCGAAATGGGTTCCAGATAAAACTTTTGACGTCAAATGATCAAAATTAAAATCCGTACAACCAAAGTTAATTTAGAAGAATAACTTTTCACTGGTCGATTCTTCAACTACGATTTTGATTCCAAGTTGAAGTTCTCGTCAGACCTTCTACTGTACTCCCTTATGCGATTTCCAAATGTAGTTTAGGCTACAATCTATCGAGAACTTGTACCAGCAAAACTTGGACAGTTTTAGTGTTGAAGACAAGTTATGAATTTGGTTCAGCGTACCTGCATATTTACAAGGCTACAGTAGGGACCTGTAGAGTAATTATGATAAAAATTTCTAGTGGAACACAGATACATATCCAGTGATTTTTGCAATTTAAAAAATCTCATAGCAGTATCTGCAATTATAAAAAACTAGCAGCGATTTCTACAATTTTTATAAAATACTAAATTACAGTTCACACCACTAAAGAACTGTAATTGTACTTTAAGCCATAATTTCAAGACTATATTACATTGAGTTCCTGTTATTAAATGCTTAACATTTCTCCCCACGTTAAAATTTTGATACTCGTAATTAAATTTAATTACCGACAATTTTATTTAATCAGCATATTAAAATTCCGTAAGCCCTTTTGCTCAACTTATTTGACCACCGGATAATCAAATCCACCTGTAGGATTTGGCCTGGTCAAAACTTAGAAGATTCCTTAAGGGTGTATCATCAATCCTAATCATTTGATATGTGAATTTCATCAGTAATTAATATTCACCATATAAATAATACTGCTATCCAACTTACCGAGAATATAGACTCATATAAGATCGCACCCTCTAATGAATTAAAACAACGAATATTAAATATACGTAAATTAATAATTATTTCATGATTAAGAGTATAAACACTATTCATAATAACATTGAGGTGCAAATTAATTTATATAGTTACTATAAAATTAATTACCCTAATGTATCTCATTTAATACACACAAAGTGTACTAACACAGAGAGTTAAAACAATAAACGACGCTATTGTCTATTCCCCGTAATCAAGAACCTAAAACTCTATGTTACAATCGTACCGATTTTTGATTCTTGCAGGCCTACTAAAACTCTATACTACAGTCGTACCGATGGTATACCTAATTCTATCTAAACTGTAAACATAAAACTTATATTCTGCAAGAACTTAAAATCTGATCTTCTTTGTGCAAGTCGCATTCTACATACCAGATTAAATACTATACAGAATAAAAGACATCTGTGCATAATATTAAAAAAATGATATATATACATTTCTCATTAAGATTCTCATAAAATAAAAAATTAATTTTATTAAAATAAATTTAATTACTAAAAATATGATTTTCAGTATACCAACCATAACAATCTCTTTATATCCCAATGCTAAATTGGTCAAGAAAAAGTTGAGAAGGATACGGCCAGAATTGGCGCTGAAAATCTAGGAAGAAGTCACCAAGTAGATAAATGCTGGATCTCTTATGGTAACTGAGTATTCAAAGTGGGTGGCTAACATCGTTTTGATTGTGAAGAAGGGTGGACAACATCAGAGTTTGTGTGGATTTTCGGGATCTCAATAAGGTTAGGCCTAAAGACGACCTCCCGTTGCCGCGCATCGACGTTCTAGTAGATAGCACAATGGGGCATGGTCTCTTATCATTTATAAATGGCTTCTCTAGGTATAATTAGATCCTAATGGACCTCAAAGACAGAGAGAAGACAACATTCACTACACCGTGGGGCATTTACTATTACTGTGTGATGCCATTCGGTTTAAAAAATGCTGGGACAACCTATCAAAGGGCTGCTACCACCTTATTGCACGACATGATATACAAGAAAGTCGAGGTGTATGTGGACGATATGATTGTAAAGTCCAAGGATCAAGATGACCATATCATAATGCTACGGAAGTTCTTCGAAAAGATCAGGAAGTACAAAATGCGGCTCAACCCACAGAAGTATGCCTTCAGAGTCACTGTAGAAAAGATGCTCAGGTTTATGATCACTCAACGATGCATTAAAGTTGACCCTTCAAAAATTAAGGCAATTATCTGTAACACCCTGACCCTTCTCGTGGCAACAATATTGTCTGCTTTGGAAAAAAGCCCTCACGATTTTGTTCTTCTCAGGGGGTCACCCATCTTTGCATTGGTCCCATTTAAGCACGCTTAACTGCAGAGTTCTGCTATGGTCTTTATCACTTGGGAAAAGGCCTCGTTGAATGTAAGGGCTTAAGATTTTTTTTATAGCCCAGGAACTCCCTCTCACTTTTTAATATGGGATACTAGGATATCACAATCTACCCCATTAGGGCTGTACGTCATCGTGCAGCAGCCTATTAGTCCTTATCGACTTGCCCACTCTGTAGCCTGTCCATGTGTCACGTGAGACGGCAGGGGCCTACACTCGGAGGTGAGGAGAGTAGGCTCTGATACCATCTGTAACACTCTGACTCTTCTCATGGTAACGATATTGTCCGCTTTGGGCAAAAGCCCTAACAATTTTGTTCTTTCCATGGGGTCACCCATATTTGCATTGCTCCTGCTCATGCACGCTTAACTGCGAAGTTTTGCTAGGGTCTTTACCACCTGGAAAAAGGCCTTGTTGAATGTAAGGGCACAAGATTTTTTCTTTATAATCTAGGAATTTTCTCTCCCTTTTTGATGTAGGATACCAAGATATCACAATTCACTAAAGACCGATTGGAAAGTCAGAGGTTTTCTGGGTAAAGTACAGTTCATCAGTCGATTCATAGCTAAGCTGACAACCACTTGTGAGTCGTTGTTTCATCTGCTGAAGAAAGGGGTCAAGTTCGAATGGGACGAGAAGTGTCAAGATGCCTTTGAAGCTGTGTGTTGGTACTTGTAAAACTTATCTATTTTAGCTCCTCCCAAGCTCGATAGGCCATTAATTCTCTATTTATCAGTGACTAATTTGGCTATGGGATGCATGCAGGCACAAGAAAAAGAGACATGGATTAAAAAGGCAGTCCATTACTTAAGCAAGAAGATGACCGGATGCGAGGTACGATACATGCCATTGGAAAAGACATGTTGGGCATTGGTTTGGGTGTCACGCCCCAAACTCCATATCACACGAAAAGCCCATAAACAACTGCCAAATCACCCCAACACAAGGGATAAAACCCAAGAGCCCAAACAATGCTAAAACCTTTATAAAAGCGTACTACCGAGGGTCTAGTTGATTTAAAAGAGTAGCCCAAAGACTACAATTACGGTCCCACAAGCCAAGCCTTAAAAAAAAAAAATACAAGTTTTTAGATAAGAAAATCGTTTCCTTTTAAAAGAGGCTTAGGTCATTTCAAAATTTCTCTCGAAGTACAAAAGTTTGAATGAAGCATAAACTATTTGAAAACTCCGTTTGTGAAACGTTAAACCCAACAACAAAAAGCGTAATAAGAAACTACAGAAAAAAACAACCAATTTATGGTTCTCTCGAAAGCATTAAAATACATCTATAAGAATTTTATATGCATTACAACATGTTATATCCAACATGAAACATATACAGAAAAGTATAAACAACCTATCAAGATAAAACAGAAGTCTTGTCGTCAGCCACCTCCGGGCACCCCAAGTTCAACCTATAGGACCATGCTTACGTGAAAAAGATTTTACAGCAAAATTTCACACCGTGAGCCGAAGCCCAATAGGAAAGGACAATAAAGCTGTAAAGCAGGTTATGCAATCATAAGCATACGGACTCAAGCACAGGAGTCAAAAAGGTTTTTCCACCCTGAAAATCACAAGTTTTCCATTAGGCCAACACGAGCCTAAAAAAGGTTTTACTCCATAAAATCTCACGTTTTTTATCCTCAAAACCATGCATATCAACAGTACAGATATCATGCGACAGTTAAGGAAAAAATAGTAATCAAAAACCTAATTTTGTTCACCCAGATCATACAAGCAGGATCAAAATATTATTTTTCCACTCGGAACATACAACCGAGGAAAATAAAACGATAAAATAGTTTTTCTCCACTCGAGTCACTCAGCTGAGGAGAACAAGATAAAATAAAATCCTATATACCGACTCTGCCACACACAGGGACAAAGGTAACAACTACAGACTCTTGCCCATTACTATAAAATAATCCAGGGTCTGCTAAGTAATGACAAGTTCTATATGGAGTTACAACAATATAGCCAGCCACTCACGGGGCAACAGGCTCTTTTACGGATTGCCACGACCGATGGAAAGAGCTTCCAAACTACGTTTACGGGGATTAACCCGAGGGACCGTAGCGAACCCACTCTGCGCACATTTTTAGACTTCCACCAAGGAGCAATAGAAGCCCAACTCAAAACAGCCACTGTCACGGTACATCTATGAAAAATCATTTCAAAACCATTACGTAGCTTAACTACTAAAAATTCGTAAAATAGTTTTGCATCGCATGTATAAAAGTGATCCAATCCATCCACATGGAGATCTACAAGCATGTAACAACATATTCCCACAAATGTTTTAAAAGCTGAGACTCAACCCCAAGGGTTAGCTCCAAACCTCCAAAAGCATGTTTTTCACAAATCTCGCAAAACACATCGTTTTCAAAACTACTTTTGAAAACCACGGATATCAACACATTTGGATCATGTATAAAACCAAAAAAAGGCGTAAAACCCACTTTTTACCCAAAAATCAAGGTTTAAACATGAAAACCACAAGTAATGTATTTTTTACCCAGTAAAAATACATAATTACATATAACACCCTTTAACAGCAGTAGGGTCTAGAATCCTACCTCGTTGAACCAAAAGCTCGACGTCTCGAATATCAAACTTCGTCGAAACTGGATTCTGTCTAGATATATGCAAAGTCCACAGCACCAATATCAAGGAACTACTGTCCGCTTGTTGAAAACTGAGCCCTGGGCCCACTAAAATCTAGAGAGAAGGTAGAGAGAACCGAAACTTAGCTTAGAAGCTAAGAAATCCAAAATATCTCCAAGCTTATGATATTTATAGAATCTCGCGCCAGGCCTCCACCGCTCGAGCGCTCGACCACTGCTCGAGCAGACCCCTGCCGACATAGCTCTCTGCCGCACCACCGCTCGAGCACACAACCACCGCTCGAGCAGTCACCTCCGAGACCTACTCTCTGCTGGATGAAAACCTGAACCAAAGAAGCAAGATTAAACTTTAATTCTTACTTCCGTCAACACTTAGATCATTTCCAAAAATGAAACAGGTCTGAGTCTCACATTGGGCCTCCCGAAAGCTAAGGCATTACATGCTATCTTTTACGGTGAATGTAATTTTCTGGATGGATCTGTTGAAGTATTTGTTCGAGTAATCGGCACTTACAGGAATACTGGCCCGTTGGCTGTTGTTACTGTTAGAGTTTAATCTCAAGTACATTACCAGGAAGTCTGTAAAAGGCAGAGTAGTAGCAGAGTTCTTGGCAGATCAACTGATTAAAGAAGATGAGGACACTGTGTTTCAGTTCCCCGACAAGTAGCTCATGGGGGTCAGCAATGACAAATGGACTTTATACTTTGATGATGCATCCAATCATATGGTTATGGAATAGGAGTTCTCCTGGTTACCCCTAACGAGTCACACGTTCCTCTATCTCTGAAACTCAACTTTGAGGTCGCCAACTGTAGACACCCCAATTTGATCCTGCCCAATCTTAGGTGAATCCGATGATGAAAATAACTGGAATGGTGCTTCAGTTTAATCCTCGAGAAGTGATCCAAACTCGGTATTTGAACCCAATCATCAAAAACCTTCAAACCAATGAAATTTTATTGAACCATCAATAACTTGCTGTCCAAGTCATTCCAAAAGTGGCAACTGCCATGTTCATTGTGGCGACCGTCAATAGAACCTCTTAGAAACCCAAGTCAAAAGTGGTGACCACCATATTCCACCTAGCGACTGCCAATTCTCATTGTGGCGACCGCTAATAGAACCTTGTGGAACCTTTGAAAACATGGCGACCGCCAACTCATGTCCTGGCGACCGCCAATTCCAAATGGCCTGACACGTCCCAAAACGTGGCAACATCTCATTAGTTAAAGAATTCTATAAATACCGTACCTCTGGTACGTTTTCAAGGATAGAATTTGAGTGAGAGGTTTAGTGAGAGAAACTCTGCCGAGTCGCTGAGCAATTTCGAGCCCTGACGCTGAAGCCCTACCGAAACACATAGATTCGAACCTCCAACGCCTACATTGGAACCCTTGCTTGGATCACTATATGAGGATTGGACCATTGAAGCACATTCTCCCGACTCGAGGATTCTTTAGTGATCTAGATATTTTGCTTGGATCATCAGTCATTCTAACTCCATTTTCTACCTTTTTTGAGTAACCGAGTTAATTTGATCATTTCACTTTGATTACGTTATTGCATTACTTATAATTGTTTCGTTTATATTTGAATTCAATCTTTGGCTTACTTAGCTTACTTGCTTTATTTATTTGCTTACTTATTATTAATTCATCAATTAGTACTAATATAATTCGACGATATGACTAAATAATGTCGTTATTATTATAATAAAAGTACTTACAAAAAAATAGTTGCAATTGTCAATATTGCACCTATTTAATGATAATTTTTCTTTTAATTTTAATTTAGTGTTTCCTTTGTTAGTATTTTATTTCTTTCTTTTTTCTTTCTTTTCTAGATTAGTTAATAGTTAATTTAATACTGTTATTTTTTTGTCTCTTTTTTAATACTAATGTCCTTTTTAGTTTAAGGTTTCTTTTAGCATTAATGTAATTTTCTTTCAATGCATTATTTTTCTTTTTTATAATATTAGTTTAATGTTCTTTTTCTAGTATTTATATTTCTTTTTCTTTCTTTTCCTTGTAGTATGGCTTATTTGTTTTTTCTCTTAATGTAGCTTTTATTTCTTTTTTAATGTTCCATCTTTTTTTCCTTTTAGCTTAAATGTTCATTTTCTAGTTTTTATTTTTCAATTTTCTTTTTTATTTTAATATTAGTGTAATTTCTTTTTTTAGCATTTATTTTTTTTCATTATTAGTTTTAAATTTTTTTATAATATTCTATTTTCTCTTCCTTCTCTTTTAGTGTTAGTTTAATTTTTCTTTATTAGTATTTCTTTTTATTTAATATTAGTACCTATTTTTCTTATAAAGATCCATTTTCTTTTTCTTTTTATAACTTTATTTTCTTTTAGTACTTATTTTATCTTTCTTTTTTCTTTCATTTCATTAAACTTAAAAATCATAAAAAGGTTCTTAAGTTATATTTAATTTTCTTCTCTTTTCTTTTATTCTTTTTTTATTTTTCTTTTGTCTCTTTTAAAAATATTAAAATATGAATAGTTAGGTTTTTTTAATAATTTAAATAAATATTTTCTAACATTTTCATTTAGCATAATTTTCTTTTACAAAATTTTTCTCTATTTTCATTTTGTTTAAATTCTCAAACTCTCTTTTGTCATAATACTCTTATTTTTGTTTTCTTTATTAGTAAACTTTTTTTAAACGTAGAATTTACATGCATAATTTATTTTTAATATCTTTTATCATGTTAATGCTAATTTAGCTTGTTTTGACAATGTGCATATTTTAGTTACTTTCTTTAAAATTTAGTTTAGTTTAGTTTATTTCTTGTTACCAAATCATGTTTAGGCAATTTTGACACTTTCTAGCATGTTTTTTTTATTTTTCTACTTAAATAATGGTAATTTAGTTTATTTTGATGAAATTATATGCGGGAGTGCTTCATGTATCATTTAGTTAGAAATTGCATGTCGTAGAATTTAAAATTTTTCTTTTAATACTTGTTTTATTTAGCGTTCTATATACGTATGTTTTGTATTTTTCGTATTTAATTTTGGACATTCTCTATTTACCACTATTTTTTTTATTTGCATGCATTTGAGAAATCTTATTAAAGAACCAATGATGATTAGTATAGGCCAACCTTACGGTTGGACAAACGGAGTGCCTAATGCCTTCTCCGATTTGTACCTTAGCCCCCGAACCATTTTTCTCTGGTTGAACGCTTTTAAGATCAGTTAGCCATTTTTATTTTTCTTAATTTTTCTCAAAAATCAAGTGGCGACACTATTTTGAGCAAAAAAGAAATTTTCAAAATTTGGTTTTCAAGGTGTTAAAATATTATTTTTTAAATATCTTTGAATTTTCTTATTTTTGAAATATTTTCCAAAATAAGCCCAAAATTCTAGCGCCACACCAACAACCAAACTGAGTATGAAGCATGTTTAGCCGAGTTAGAGGCAGCTCTAGAACTAGGGCAAAGAAATTGGAAATGATCAGAGACTCAACATTGGTAGTTTCACAGGCTAGAGGAGAATGGAAGGTCAATGTCGTAACTCTGATCCTCTATCACCAAGAGCTTGAGAAGTTGATACCGTGCTTTGAATCAGTGGTTTTCACTCATGTTTTGAGATAGTAGAATAAGTTCGCCGACGCCTTGAATACTCTGACATCAATGATCGACATACCATCTGGAGTCAGGATAAGACCACTGATAATTAACCAGAAAAGAAAACTCGTATATAAGATGACACCAGCATTCGAAGAAAGCACATACGAACTCCCTTCATACTTCAATATCTAGAATTTTGTGGACAAGAAAGAATACCCCAAGTTTGCCACCAAAAAGGACAAGAGAGAGATAAGAAGATTATCAGCATAGTTTATCGTTTGCGGGGGAAGGTTATACAAACAAGGACATTTTAGGGTTAATAAGCTATGTGTCAGCAGTAAAGAGGGACGAGAACTGATGAAAGGGATACGTGCTGGAGTTTGTGGGCCTCACATGAGTGGGAATATGTTAGCCAAGAAGATCCTGCGATAAGGGTATTATTGGATGACAATGAAAATAGATTACATACAGTTTATGCGAAGATGCCAAAAGTGTCAGATCCATGCAAACCTCATGCATGTTCCTCTATCCTAGTTATATAGCTTTACGTTGCCATGGCCATTCTCAATATAGGGAATTGATATGATTGGAAAGACAACAGCAAAGGCTTGAAATGGGCATGAATTCATCTTGGTGGCCATTGATTACTTTACTAAGTAGGTAGAGGTTGCTTCCTACTCGATGCTAAAAGCCTCTCATGTTGCAAAGTTCATCAAATAGATTATCATTTGTCGATACGGGGTCCCCCACGAGGTTATTTTAGATAATGGTTCGCACTTTCAAGGTGAGGTCTTGGACCTTTTTGAAGAATATCGGATAGTGGCCCACATGTTATCACCATACCGGCCACAGACTAATGGGGTAGTTGAGGCGGCAAACAAAAACATCAAGAAGATTCTGCAAAAGATGATCAACTCATACAAGAATTGGCCAGAGCATCTACCGTTCGCACTATGGGGATATAGGACGTCAATTAGAACTTCAACGGGAATGACGCCTTACTCCTTAGTGTATGGGATGAAAGCTATGCTTCCCATTGAAGTCGAAATTCCTTCATTGAGAGTAGTGGCTGAGGCCAACATCCCAGAAGTAGAATGACAGAGAAATTGAATGGAGATGCTACTATTGTTTGACGAAAAAAGGTTGCAGGCTTTATTTCATATACAAGGGTACCAGAGGAGGATAGCCAGATGTTCAACAAAAAGGTCAAGACCCTGGATCTAAAAGAAGGTGACTTGGTTCTTAAGGAGAAGGGGAAAGTTAAGCCAAACTAGGTCGGGCTGTATCCGATGAAAACTATTATGACCGGTGGTGCTGTAATCATCATGGACTTGGATGGAAATATGTTCTCCACTCCGATCAACTTGGACCAGCTCAAAAATTACTACCGTTGAGAGAAAAATAAAATAAAAGTAAAAACTCACTTGGTTGAAAATAAAAAACGCACCTAGGCAAAAGTTAGAGTAGCCCACAAGGCTGAAAACCTAAAAGGACGACATTGGCAAAAGTTAGGACACTATAAAATGAGAGAGTTTTAATACCCAAGAGTAAACCAAGCTCGAACTACGTTACGGCCTGATTCCACTTTTTGGGATACGTAGGCAGCTTCTTTCAAGAAGTCTGGCTGCCTCATTTGTTTTAGTTATTTTTGAATTCAAGTAATAATCAATGCAGATTTGTCTTTGAGTTCTGATAATAATGTCATTGAATTGCAAAAATCAAAAAAATTTAAATAATTTGAAACCTTTTCAGATAAAACGTGGGATTTTCATTACTTCGGTTACACGTACAAAGTTTTGAAATAAAGGGCGGGTGCGCAAGTCCCAAACTCCAAAAATAAAAAGAAAGCTATGAGATCTTGAAAAGAAAAACAGGTCCCTCAGATCTTCCTCCTCTTTGTCTCCTATCCTTCTTCTCTATCTTTCTTCTCTCTATCCTGTCTCTCTATTATGGATCATCCATGCCTTATACTCTTCTAAGAGCTGTGCGTACTGCAACTCCTGCATCTCCCTCAGTGAACGTGATGGCCAAGCTTCTTGATACTTTGCCAGAAATGGGGTCTAAAGGGAAGACGAGTACATGTGACCTCGTATGCCACGAAATATGATATGTCCTCAACCAAATGCCTCATGATCCGGTGTAGATAGTAAAAAGTGGACTGTCGCAAGCCGATCAGCAACACACCAGAATGGCCCATAGTGGTCAAGGTCATAGTATGGATCTGTCACCAGGAACACTGCGAGGTGATATCTATTCCCATTAGTAAGGAAAGATTCACTTTCTCCATTAACCAGATCTGCAAAAGGGATAAAGAGGTAAAAATCGAGAGAAATCAGTAAAAGGAGAGATACGTGAGAAAATAAAAAAAAGATAAAGCAAAATGAGAGAAAAGTGGTAAAAATTGAGATAAATAAAGCAAAAAAGAGAGAAGAGTGGTAAAAGCTGAGAGGGGGGAGTGGGTGTAAGCGCACGATTAATTCTGCAAAAATGGTCGATGAGGACTACGAGATAGACAGAGGATATGATAACGGGCCCTTGGCATCCGAACTTGAACTAGATGAAGGGGTAGAAGGGGACATGCTAATGAACCTCTGACACCCGAACCTAAACTAGATGAAGGGGTAGAAGAGGATGCGAGCGGGTGTAGAGGACATGATGATGGGCCTTGGGAGCCCGAGCCTGAACTAGTTAAAGGGGTAAAAGAGGCCAGACAGGGAAACATGAAAGTGCTCTAAGAAGACATCAAAGTACATAACAAAACAAAAATAAGCAGCGGATTTTGGATACTCATGGCCCCCAAACTAGTGTGAATGCGCTCATAACAGTTGAGATGGGGTGAAATTGGCCCATTTGAGGGCACGATGGAGGGGCCTGACAAGGGCCTGTGAAAGGGACGAGCCGATCGTCGAAGACTCGTGAAAGATGCAAGTGGGAGGTGATTAATCTGTAAATATGGTCCTTTGATGAGAGTACTTGTTCAAAGCTGTGTGTTTATGATGGGCCAAGGGAAAAACGTTTTCAACTGGTAATGGGTTTTGAAAAGGTAGAAATGCTAAAAGACATATCAATAGAGGATTGCAGAAAAGGAAATGTTATGAGTGTTACTTGAAGAAGTAAGGGATTGCCAGCAAAGGTAGTGGTCGTGCTGCGACGAATAGCGTCCAAGCCAATCAAAGTCTCGACAAGCACCATCAAGATAAAGTCCTTTCCCGACCACTTCTGACCCGCAATGTTAACTAGCAGAGAGCTAACTCATCGTTCAGACAAAATAAAGAGGTAATGAGTAAATTGGCAGATGCACAGAGCATAACGGCGCCGTAATTGAAAGACAAGATAACCGAGGTTGCTAGTGGGACGAAATCTGTCTATAATTCGAGAAACGTCGAGGCAATTGCCAAATGTCAAGAGAAAAGCCTCCTTCTTGGACAAGTCGCAGAAACCCACTACTTGTTGCCAATTAGAAAGAAAGGGAGTCAGCACTGCAACAACATTTTGCGGAGCAAGGTCTAGAATAGCAGTGAACTCTTCTATAATGGGGCATAATTCTTCAAGGCCAAAGTGAAAAACATGGGACTGTGGATCCCATAGCCTTGCAGCAGCTCTTAGCAGTGGTTCATTAATCTTTACAGCCTTTAGAGAAAATAAAGAGTTGATACCAAAGGATGCAAAGTTGAGGCACTTAACGACTGAAAACACCTCTATCCATGCAAAAAGTGAAACATGAAAGGAAACCATTTTGCTGAAAGGGACAAGGAATGAGGGATCCCAGCCCACCTTTTATAGGACATGAAGAGGTTAAACACTACAATGCTCAAAAAAGTTCAAGATTCCTGCGGCCGCAAGATATGGAGGTCACGCCCGTAACATTCCGTACATAGCTACAACCTCTGCTATGCACACCCGCGTCCTTCCCACTGTACTTTCCTGTGACCGCAAGGTCCAAACCTTGTGCCTACAACTTTCAAAGGTTTTGGGAGTACCCTTTTTTGTACAGTTTGTGAACCTCTTGCTTTCTGTTGTCTCCTTTCTAATTTTTTTGTTCCTCTCAGACAAGATATCCTTTTTGATAAGAATAAAAGTGAAACTCTTGTAAAATTTGGTTTGTGACTCAAGATTTGTATCATGCATTGTACAACTAAGACAGTATAAGCAATAACAATAATAAAGTTTCCCATTCAAGCATAACCATATAAGCAGAAATGAAAAGCGTACGTAAAGTGTAGGGGCACCCTTGTTAGGGTTGGTATACTAAAAGTCATATTTTAAGTATTTAATCTTATTTTTAATAAAATTAATTTTTTATTTTATGAGAATTTTTATGAGCAATGCATGCGTTTTATTTCTTTGATATGCATGGATGTCCAATATTCTGTATAGTATTTAATCTGGTGTGTAGAATACGATTTGCACACAGAAGATCAAATTTTAGATTCTTGCAGAATATAAGTTTTATGTTCACACTTTAGATGAAAATAGACATACCATCGGTACGACTGTAGCATAGAGTTTTAGTAGGCCTATTTTAATTATAGAGAACTGATAATAGCATCGTCTATTGTTCTAACTCTTTATGCTAGTACACTTCATGTGTATTGAACAGAATATTTTGGGTAATTAATTTTATACTGACTATATAAATTAATTCACACCCCAAGGTTATTATGAATAGTGCTTATTCTCATAATCCTGAAATAATTATTGATTTGCGTATATTTAATATTCGTTATTTTGATTCATTACAGGGTGCGACCTTATATGAGTCTATATTTTCGATGAGTTAGATAGCGGTATTACTTATATAGCAAATATTAATTATTAACGAAATTCACGTCCCAAAAAATCAGTATTGATGATACCCCTTTAAGGACGATTATAAGTTTTGACTGGGCCAAACCATGCAGGTAGATTTGATTATCCAGCGGTCAAATAAGTTAAGCAGAATGGCTTAAGGAATATCAAGATGCCGATTAAATTAAATTATTAGTAATTAAATTTAATTGGCGAGTATCAGAAATCTTAATGTTGGAAGAAATGATAACCATTTAATAACAAGAGCTCAATGCAAGAACGTCTTGAGATTATAGGTCAGAGAGCAATTATAGTTCATTAGTGGTGTAAACTGTAATTCAGTATTTTATAAAAATTGTAGAAACTGCTGCATGTCTTTCTATAATTGCAAAAATCTCTAGTAGGTGTCTGTGTTCTACTGGAAGTCTAACTCATAATTACTCTCCAGTTCCCTGCTGTAGCCCTATATATATGCGAGTAGGCTGAAGCAGTTTTGATTGATTTTATGATCATTATTATGATATTATTTTTGTCTCTCAAGACTTAAATGTATCGAGGTTCTACCGGTACGAGTTCTTGGAGGATCGTAGCCCACACTACATTCGAGAATCGCATAAGGGAATAGGGTAGAAGATCTGACAAGAGTTTCAACTCGCAATCAAGTCGTAGTTGAAGAATAGATCGACAAAAGATATTTTTCTAAATTAACTTTGGTTGCATTGGTTTATTTTTGATCGTTCGACATCAAAATTTTTATCTAGAGCCCGTTTCGGCGTTTGCCCATCCAGTTTATTTTTTTTACCAAAAATTATTTTACAAAAACAATGATCTTGGCAGTATTGCCACCAATAAATTGGTATTAGAACCGTTTTGTTTTGTTTTTTTTTATGGTTATCGGGGACGAGTAGATTTAGAACTGTGTTAACTTTGTTCTGCAGGAGTTCTAAATCCTGCTTTTATGATTATATTTTATTTTCATATTTGATTGAATGCGTGGATAATGATTATTTAATTTTTTAATTACGGGGGTATACCTTGATAGATTAATTAATTTTTAGATCGAATGTGAGTATACGGAACATAAGTTTCGATGTAAATTTTTTTTTAGTTTATTTGAAAGAAAAAAACAATAATAATAATAAGAACAGGTTTGGAAGAACGAAGGCGGCGACAAACGACAGTAGTTGGCGGTGGGAATCGGCGGTGGTTCCGGTGGTTTAAAACTGCGATTTTTTTTTTTTCGCCAAACATTAGCCGAAGCAACCAAAAGCCACCGCAGCAAAGCAAGTCAAACAAGCTGCGGTTTCCATCCAAACGGCGTCCCAACAGTGGCACAATTTCCAATTCCAAGCATCACAGCTTGGCGCAAGCTTTCAATCCGAAACAGTCCAAAAACAGTGGGACCGATTTCTCCAAACTGCAAAAGCTGGCGACAGTGGCGCAAAGAGCAAACGAAAATCCCCAAACAGCGGTTTTCAGTGAAACAGTGGCTGTAACAATTTTTTGTTTCCCAACCAAGCAGCGTAATTTAAGCAAAGCAGTGCGCAATTCCCAAGCTAACTGCAGCAATCTATTCCCAAAATTAGTGTGATTCCAACCGGTTTTTGTGGGATTAGATAAAATATCAAAGTCTCCTGATGTTACATAGATGCAGAAAGCTTATTTGATAAGGAATCCTAATGCAACTAAAAAAACTAGAATTATGCACATGAAAGACTCAAAATTTATCTTTTATGATCAGAAAATTAAAACTCTTTAGAGTTTCAATCGGATCATAAAATTGGAATAATTTTCTATTATATCTTGTATTTATTTTTTATTAACTGCGTGGATGATATATATTAGTTTTATTTATCGTGTTAATTTAATTAATTTAAAATTTTAATTTTAATTAAAATATTTTGTAATGAAAAATAAAATAAAATTTTTTAATTAATTAAATATAATTAAATGAATTTTTTTAAATATTTTATTTTTTACAAAATATCACGTTTAAGATGATTTTTAAAAAATTAAGATATCATAAAAAAAATGTGAGAATTCATTCTGAATTTTGAATTAATTAAATGGAAAAAATATTTAATCAAAATAAATTATTATTTTTTGAAAAATGTGAAAGAAAAAATAAAATAAAAAAATACCTTTTATCATTACATTGGCTGAAAAGCTAGAAAAAAAACTGTGCATTTATTAAATTTTATTTGTTACGCATTTAAACGAGAAAAGATGGTTGGATAAACAAGAATTTTTGGAATCGTGTACACAGCAAGATGCTTGATTTTTTCAGATCGTGTGTTTTTTAAAATTAATAGATTTATTTTAATTAAACGGATTTTTATAATCCTCAAAAATATTTTAAAAATCTAAGTGGGAGAGTAAATTTATTCACAGATAAATTTTACGGTCTCCATCACCAGTTTATAGGCGATGCAATTAAACTCTGTATGTTGGCAGTAAGGCTTTCCTCCCAATCCGACAGATTAATTGCGGTATTGGCAGTACAAATCTCCTTTAGGGATAATTTTGGATAATTATTAGTGTGGATCACTTCTCCATCTGAAGGGTTCATTGCGAAGCGATTGATTTGGTATTAGGTAATGGTTTGTACTTAGCTATATATAATAGTATCTACTTCAACTGAGTCACTGCTATTATATACTGGACCGAAACTATGTCAGCTATTTAATTTTACTTGGTATGGTCAGTTGCCTAGATAGTAAAATTAAAAGAAATTGGCCTGTCTGGTCTTATGAAGGATAGTAGATGTCCACCCATCGTGGCATGCTATTCACAGGTTATCAGGCTACTGCCGAATTAATTTTAAAATAGTAGAGTGAATCAAATTAAAATGAATTCAAAATTTTGCTCATCATAATTAACGATTTTTTTATTATGTGATTCTCAGGATTAAAATAGATTTCAACCCACTCGTTTTAATACTCAAAGAAAACAAACTTATGGGACCAAATTTTTGTTGACTGAAAATGTAACTTGAATATAGTTTTAACTACTAATGGTATTCTTTCAATACCAAAAAATGTGTCTGTTTCAGAAAAAAGGTTCTTTCTCGGGGCTGGAAGGCATGAAGAAAAAAAAGGTTCAGAAATAGGGTGACACGATTTTTAGGGTAGTTAGTGAGCCACGGACGGGTGTGAAAAAGCCAAAAGGAAAATGCTTTCACTGCAACCAGACCCGGCACTTGAAAAAGCTATGTCCTATATTTCTCAAAAAGCAGAACAAACATGGTAATTTCCGTTCACTGTTTGTTGAAATATGTTTAGCAATATTATCTATCGGTACCTGGTGTATGATACGGGAGCCACTAATCATGTCTGTAATTCATTGCAGAGGTCCTAGAAAACCTGACAATTTAGTGATAGGGAGATTTACCTGTATATGGGCAATAATACGAAAGTAACAGCAGTTGTAGTAGGAGCTGTCACTCTCAGTTTTGGTGTAGATCAAATTTTAATATTGAGAGATTGGCTTTATATACCTGCCATTTGAAGGAACTTACTTTTTATTTCTGAATTGGCTAAAGACGGATATTTGGTTTATTTTAATAACTCTGTTTTTATTAAAAATAACGAACGGGTTATCTGTTCTGGTACAATAGTGGATGGTCTTTATAATATTACTCCAATCTCTCATACACTACAACTGTCTAAAATGAATAATATATCTATATTAGCATATAAGAGAAAGTTTCCTTCTTTAATGAACCAAACATTTTTTGACACTTAAGCTTCGGTCATATTAATCTAAAAATGATAAACAGACTGGTAACAGATGGATCTTTGAGTTCATTGGAAGTCAAGGCACTTTTAGTTTGTGAATCTTGCTTAGAGGGTAAGATGACCAAGAGGCCATTTATGGCCATATGCTATAGAACTAAAGAACCGTTGGAGTTGGTTCATTCTGATGTGTGTAGTCATGACAATCTGGGCTAGAGGTGGTTTTGAGTACTTCGTCAATTTTATTGATGACTACTCAAGGTATGGATACATTTACCTGATGCACTGTAAGTCTGAATACTTTGAGAAATTCAAAGATTTCAAGGCAGATACGGAGAAGCATCTAGGTAAAAGTATCAAATCACTACAATTCAACCGTAGTGGGAAATACCTCTTGGGAAAGTTTAAGAACTACTTGTCATCAGAGAGGATTACATCCCAGTTGACTGCACCTGACACTCCATAGTAGAATTGTGTAGCAGAAAGAAGGAATATGACTCTTATGGAGATGGTAAGGTCTATGATGAGTTAATCAGGTTTACCAGATTTATTTTGGGGACTCGCTTTAGAAACAGTAACTTACATTCTAAACGTGGTACCTTCTAAGTTAGTACTTTCTACTCTCACAGAATTGTGGATTAGGCATAAGTCTAGTCTGAAACACATTCGGATTAGGAGGTGTCCAACACATGTGCTGAAAGGGAACACAGGTAAGTTGGAACCAAGAACATAAGTATGTTTCTTCGTAGGGTATCCTAAGGGAATGAAGGGTGGTCTATTTTATAATCCTAAGGATCAGAAGGTCATTGTTAGCACCAATGCCCGATTCTTGAAAAAAAATTATATTATAGATCATAGGCCCAAAAGTAAAATTGTTCTGGAAGAACTGAGATAAAATACTAGTAGAACAGAAGAGGAACCACAAGTCACTGATATTCCATTATCTCGTCGTAGTAGGAGGATTATCGGGAGAGGTGCAAATCAAGAACAGGGTGCTGATGCACAGGGTTAGATTTTGCATAGCCTGTTACTGCTAGTACATAAACACAAGTAGTGCCTCATCGCAGTGGGAGGGTTGTTCATTAACCTGATCGGTATATGTTCTTGAGAGAGTCGTTTGACAAGATCCCGACTGAACTAGATACCAAATCCTCTAACTATAATAAAGTACTACAAGACAAAGATGCAGATCTTTGGCAAAGGGCTATGAATTTAGAGATGGTATCTATGTATTCCAATCAGGTCTGGGAACTTGTAGAACCACTCGAAGGGATGAAATCTATTGGATGCAAGTGGATCTATAAGAGGAAGAGAGGAGTGGATGGGAAGGTTAAAACCTTCACAGCTAGGCTTGTTGCTAAAGGGTTCACTCAGAAATAAGGGATCGACTATGAAGAAACTTTTTTGCCGGTAGCCATGCTTAAGTCTATCCGGATTCTCTTATCCATTGTCGCACATTTTGATTATGAAATCTAGAAAATGGACGTCAAGATAACTTTTCTTAATGGAAGTCTTGACGAGTGTATCTATATGATACAACTAGACAGATTCATTGTAAAGGGTCAGGAGCACATGTTGTGAAAGCTTAAGAGATATATTTATGGACTTAAGCAGGCATCGAGGTATTGAAACACTCGGTTTGATCAAGCTATAAAGTCTTATAATTTTGATCAAAGTCCGAATGAGTCCTGTGTGTACAAGAATCGTGACAAAAGCGTGGTGATATTCTTAATACTTTATGTAGATGATATCTTACTCATCGAAAATGATGTAGGGGCATTATCTACGGTTAAAGTATGGTTAACTGGGCAATTCGATATGAAGGGCTTGGGAGAAACCAGTCACATCCTTGGGATAAAGCTTGTGCGAGATCGAAAGAAAAGGATGTTGGGCTTATCACAAGAAAAGTATATCGATGATATCCTTGCTCGTTTTAGCATGTAGGATTTCAAGAAAGGGTTTCTCTCTTTCAGGAATGAAATAACTCTATCCAAGGATCAGCGTCCTAGGACACCTGATAAGATAGAGAAGATGAAGGCAGTTTCTTATGCTTCGGCAGTAAGAAGCTTCATGTATGCTATGCTTTGCATTAGACCCGACATCTGCTTTGTCGTTGGCATGGTTAGCAAATATCAATTTAACCCAGGGCGGGAGCATTGAACTACGGTAAAGAATATAATTAAGTACCTAAAAAGGACTAAGGATTATATGTTTATTGACCAGACTGACAGTCTAGTACCTTTTAGGGGTACACAGACTCAAATTTCAAGTCAAACATAGTGCTTGCATCAGGAGACAACTTTGCAGATTCTTTACAAATAGCTTACCGACTAAAACTTTTGATAGTTATGTGGAGGGCATAAAAGTCAGATGTATGGAAGCATGCATATCATTTCTTTGATTTGCATGAATGTCCAATATTCTGTCTAGTATTTAATGTGGTGTGTAGAGTACGGCTTGAACACAAATGATCAGATTTTATGTTCTTGCAGAATATAAGTTTTAAGTTCACAGTTTAGGTAGAAATGGACATACCATTGGTACGACTGTGACATAGAGTTTTAGTAGGCCTGTCTTGGTAATGAAAAATAGAAAACAGCGTCGTCTACTGTTTCGACTCTTTGTACCAGTACACTTTGTGTGTATTAAACAGGACATTTTGGGTAATTAATTTTGTACTGACTATATAAATTATATCACACCCCAAGATTATTATGAATAGTACTTATCCTCTTAATCCTAAAATAATTATTAATTTGCATATATTTAATATTTATTATTTTGATTCATTAGAGGGTGCAATCTTATATGGGTCTATATTTTCGGTGAGTTAGATAGCGATATTATTTATATAGTAAATATTAATTATTGACAGAATCCACGTCCCAAAAAATCAGGATTGACGATACCCCTTTAAAGATGTTTATAAGTTTTGACTGGGCCTAACCCTGTAGGTGAATTTAATTATCCGGTGGTTAAATAAGTTAAGCAGAAGGGTTTAAAAAATATCAAGATACCGATTACATTAAATTATCAGTAATTAAATTTAATTGGTGGGTATCGAAAATCTTAACATGAGGAGAAATGATAAGCATTTAATAATAGGAGTTCAATGCAAAAGGTCTTGAGATTATAGGTTAGAGTGCAATTATAATTCTTTAGTGGTGTGAACTGTAATTCAGAATTTTATAAAAATTACAGAAACCGCTGCATGTCTTTTCATAATTGTAGAAACCTCTAGTAGGTGTCTGTGTTCCACTGGAAGTCTAACTTATAATTACTCCCCAGGTCCCTGATATAGCCTTATATATATGCGGGTACGCTGAACCAGTTTTTGATAATTTTTTAGATCATTATTAGTGAGATTTTATTTTATCTTTCAAGACTTAAATATATCGGGGTTCTGCTGGTACGAGTTCTCGGAGGATCGTAGCCCACATTACGTTAAAGGATCGCATAAGGAAATATGGTAGAAGATCTGACCGGAGCTTCAACTCGGAATTAAATCGTAGTTGAAGAATCGATCGACAAAAGGTATTATTCTAAATTAACATTGGTTGCACGGGTTTTCTTTTGATCGTTCTTCGTCAAAATTTTTATCTGGAGCCCGTTTTGGTGTTTACCCATATAATTAAGTTTTTACAGAAAATCATTTATAAAAATAATGATCTTGGTAGTATTGCCTCCAACACTGAAGGGATAAAACCCATTGGATGCAAGTGAATCTATAAGAGGAAGAAAGGAGTAGACGGAAAGGTTGAAACTTTTAAAGTTAGGCTTGCTGCTAAAAGGTTCACTCAGAAAGAAGGGATCGACTATGAGAAAACCTTTTCACCGGTGGCCATGCTTAAGTCTATCTGGATTCTCTATCTATTGCCACACATTTCGATTACAAAATTTGGTAAATGAACGTCAAAATAGCTTTTCTTAACAGAAGTTTTGATGAGTGTATCTATACGATACAACCAGACAGATTCATTGTAAAGGGTCAGGAACACATGTTGTGTAAGTTTAAGAGGTCTATTTGTAGGCTTAAGCAGGCATCGAGGTCTTGGAGTACTTGGTTTGATCAAGCTACAAAGTCTTATGATTTTGATCAAAGTCCGGATGAGTCCTGTGTGTACAAGAAGTATGACGGAAGCGTGGTGATCTTTTTAGTACTTCATGTACACGATATCTTACTCATCAAAAACGATGTGGGGGCATTATCTACCGTTAAAGTATGGTTATCTGAGCAGTTCGATATGAAGAACATGGGAGAAGCCAGTCACATTCTTGGGATCAAGCTTGTGCGAGATCAAAAACAAAAGATGTTGGGCTTATCATAAGAAAAGTATATCGATGATATCCCTGCTCGTTTTAGCATGCAGGATTCCAAGAAATGGTTTTTCCTTTTCAGGTATGGAATCAGTTTATCCAAGGATCAGTGTCCTAAGACACCTGATGAGATAGAGAAGATGAAGGCGGTTCCTTATGCTTCGGTAGTAGGAAGCCTCATGTATGCTATGTTTTGCACTAGACCCGACATCTGCTTTGCCGTTGGCATGATAAACAGATATCAGTCAAACCCAGGGCAGGAGCATTGGACAGTGATAAAGAATATAATCAAGTACCTGAAAAGTACTAAGGATTATATGTTGGTTTACCAAGTAGACAGTCTAGTACCTTAGGGGTACACAGACTCAGATTTTTAGTCTGATAGAGATTCCCGTAAGTCTACCTCAAGATATGTGTTTACCTTAGGAGGTGAAGCTATAAGTTGAAGGAGTATCAAGCAGTCCTGCATTGCTGATTCCACCATGGATGCTAAGTATGTGGCAGCTTCTAAAGCATCCAAGGAGGCCGTTTGGATCAGGAACTTCCTGTTGGATCTAGATGTGGTGCTTTCAGTTCAATCGGCTATTACACTTTACTGTGACAATATTAGAGGGATTGAAAACTCGAAATCAAGTCGTAGTTAAAGAATAGATCGATAAAAGGTGTTCTTCTAAATTAACTTTGGTTGCACGGGTTTATTTTTGATCTTTCGATGTCAAAATTTTTATATGGAGCCCATTTTAGCGTTTACCTATCCAGTTTATTTTTTTATCAAAAACTATTTTACAAAAACAATAATCTCTACAGTATTGTCTCTAACAACCCTAACCCATCTACCAACGAAACTAGGGCATGTAGGCCCAAAAAATTAAATGTGGCAACATTCAATTTAGAAGGGCTGTAGCGGACTCGATGAGAAAAGGGCTCGACGTCCGAGGGGCCAGCCTCGATAGAGTCAAACAACTCATCAAGATCACCGCTGTTGTCACCATCGTTACTAGAAGAAGAGGATATGACTCTAGATCGGCTCATAGTAGATGAAGCAGACCCCTGTGGCTGTGCTAGGCCTGGGACTGGAGCCTATGGCTATTAAAGGGAGAGAAAGATAAGTATAGAATACAGGAAAAAGATGAAGAGTTAAAGAAGTTAGAATGTCAAAGAGAGATAAAGATGAGTACAAAATACAAGAAAAGGATGAAGAGTTAAAGAAGTTAGAAGGCACTCACTTGGCTACTAGGGAAAAGGCAATACCGACTGCTTGAAGGGTAGCATCCTACTAGCAAATCAATGCCCACTACCCTAGTAATAGAAGCATCACACGATCTGCCCATGGCCGATCAATCTGTGAGAAGGGGATACAGTTTGAGCAAACTAAACAAAAGAAGGTAACAGAAGGAAGAAAAGGATAGAGACAAACCCAGGTGATGTCTACTTTAGACTCTGAGACTGGTGGAACTACAATAGGGAGGGTGAAAGGATGGCTTGCCATAAAGACTGTGACTTCCTATGGAATCTCTACAGCTCCTGCGCCGGCCACTCTGGTAGCCCCAGTTCCTGCTCTTGCTACTCTTGGAGCCACAGCTCCTGTAGCTCCAACTCTAGTAGCTCCAGCTCCCGCATCCAGCATAGCTGCTACCTCTGCTACTCTCACTCTCCTCATACCTCCATTAGCTGGAGGGACCCTTATAGTAATGGGTCAAAGGCCCATTAGCCTTATAAGACGCCCTCTCACCCAGGTCGTGTAGTCACCTGCGAGCTCTAGTAGAGTAGATGCATAGATGCCAACCACCTCCAGCATAATGTCAAGGCTGCTTGTAGTGTTTGTTTGATGCATGAAAGCTGGAAGAGGCACTAAGATCCGAAAATGATTGAGGCTGAGGGACTGCCGAATGACCCTCTCTCCTAGGTACCACTCTCGAAAAAAAGAGCCCACTAGAAGAACCTGCAACTCGGAGGTGCCACGACTGTGCATTAGATCAACGACAGCTTTATCCTCCATCCCTCACTAAACATCCCATTAGATTTGTAGGGAAAAGAAGATATCCAATCAAAAAATAGGGACATAATAAAGTCAAAATAGTGAACAGATCAGTAAATAGTAGGTAGTGAATAGTGAGCATATCAGTAAATAGTGACCAGTGACAGAGTAGTGAATAGTGATAGAGCAATAAACAATGAGCAGCGGCAGAGTAGTGAATAGTGAACAGTGTTGGCCTAACAAGATTTCAACGACTAATTTGATGATAACAAACCTAAGTATCTAATTGTGTAAATTGAGATTGTTTACAGGAAATAAATGGTTAGCACAATCAAAGATACAAAGTGGAAGGCATGAAGTAAATTTTAAGACAAACACTTTGGTTACGAGATTTTGAAGCAATGCAAAGTTGAAGACTATAAGTTGAATTTTCTTTATATTAAAAGTTAGGACCTATGTAAATTCACATGTCTCATGAATATATTTTATGAAGCTCATAGGATTCCTAAAATACCCTAAAAATATTTTCCAAAACAAGAAGTGATCAAAATGTTTGAAAAATCAATATTATGGATTTTTAACAGTCCAATCGACTAATGCTTTGCATCACAGTCGACTGCACAGGCCTGCCAAACAAGATTTTAGATTCAATGTGAGACCCTTACTCTTTTTACTTTAAAATAATTAAGTGTTGATGGGAGTAGGAGTTAAAGCATGACCTTGGTGATGTTGTGCGTGAGTGTTTTGAGCTTGGATACACGTGAAAGATATGCTCAGGGAAGAATATGAAGTTCTAAGAGATGTCCGGACAAAAATATGTGAAGAAAAGTGACATACCTTTACCAATTTGGTCATAACTCTTTGTAGAAACTAAATTCTGGTATGAGGTTTGAACCATTGGAAAGTAAACTTCCAAGGCTTTAGTTTGAGCACAAGAATGACCCTATTTGGAGTTTGGACGAAGTAGATATGATCGTTTAAAGTTAAGATAGCAGTGTAGTCGAATGGGGAACCGCTCGAGCAATAAAAAGATGGCTTGATCGGCCTGTTTGGGTAGACTATTTTAAAGGTGACAGAATCGCTTGGATTTTGAGCAAAGCTTATCTTATAAGCTTCCTTCTCTCTCTCCTAAAACCCTAGATCAAAAGCTTGCCTTCTCTCAAGGTTTTGGGTGTGTTCGAGCTTGGATCTTGGTGATTGGAGGGTGGATCCTTGATGTACTCGCCGTGGGATTCACATCTATCTGAACGAAATCGTGTTTTGGCGACTTTGGGTTTTGGTCGGTTGGTAAAGCTTTGAGTTTGTGACTCTTTGAGGTAGGATCCTAGACTATGTTATCTTTAATGGGTGTTATGTGCAATTATATGCGTTTTTATCGGTTAAAATTGCTTAAAAATATTTTAAATGTCATATTTATGTTTGAACCTTGTTTTGTTCGGGTAAAAAGCATGTTTTGCGCTTTTCTTGGTTTATTACATGATATGACTTGTGGATATCTGGTTTTCAAAGGGTGATTTTGAAAATGGTGGATTTATGAAAATCTTAAAAAACGTGTTTTGGAGATTTGGAACTAAACCTCGGGGTTGAGTCTCAACTTTTAAACATTTTGATGAAATAGTGGAAAACATGTTTTTAAGGTTGTTTGATCTCCATGTTAATGGATTGATCTTTATACATGTTTAATGTATAATTGTGGAAATGTTTTCGTAATCGAGTTACGATTTGATTTTTAAATGATTCTGTAGATGTACCAGGATAGTGGGTATTTGGCGTGAGTTTCCCTCGGTGAAAGTTCAAAAATGTGCACAGAGTAGGTACCTTTGTCCTTCGGGGTAATTCTCGTAAAGAAGGAGTGAGTGCTTTCGTCCATCGGGCTTTGGGCCTATAAAGTTAGCAGTTACGTTGTGGTAATTCCGTATAGAACTTGTCATTACCTAACAGGTCTTAAATGATTCAGGGATAGGTAATGGACAGGAGTTTAAAGTTATTACATTTGTCCTTTGTGACGGAGTCGATACATAGGATTCATTTCTCTTTCCTCGGTTGTGTGATCCGAGTGAAAAAATAACGTTTTGGTCACCATTTTCTTTAACTGTGAAATGTTATCTGCATTGTTGAAATGCTTGATTTTGAGGATGAAAAACCGTTTTGAGGCTCATGTTGGCTTGATGGAAAACTTGTGGTTTTCAAGTTGGAAATCTCTTTTTGGCTCCTGTGGTTGAGTTTTTATGCTATGTGATTACATATCCTTCTTTACGGCTTTATATAGTCTGTTTCTATTGAGCTTTGGTCCACATTGTGAGATTTTATTGTAAAACCTTTTCTAGGTGAACGTGGTTTAAGGTTGACCTTGAGGTGCTCGGAGGTGGCTGATGACAAGACTGATGCTTTATCTTTGTTAGGTAGTTTATACCTTTTGTATATATTTCATGTTTGGATGTAACATGTTGTAAAGCATATGTAATTCTTATGGATGTATGCATAATTTATTTCTTTCGAGATAGACCTTGGGTTGGTTATTGTTTTCCATTTTCGTTTGGTTTTATCCTTTCTTTTAAATGTTGTGCCTCGAGGGAGGATTTGAAGCCTCGTTTGGGTGGGTTTTCTTTGGCATGGTTGCCTTGTGAGCTTTCAAAATGATGGAAAAATGTTTAAGAGTTTGGAAAAAAAATTATATTTTGAAAAGCTGGTGTTGAGCCTGACCACTCGATGGACCACTCAAGCGGTTTATCGAGCAGTCTCTGCAAACATTCTATTTTTTCTGTTTTGTTCAAAATCCAGTGTCCATGAGAAGATAGCTCGAGCGGTCTTTTGAATGATCGAGCGGTCTGGGCAGATTTTAAAATTTTTGTTGTTTGTTTTTAAAGCTTGACTCTTGGGGACCGTGACGTTGGCCTTTAAGATGCTTTCTGGTATTAAATAAACCCTCGGTAGTATGTTTTTACAAAGGTTTTAACCTCGTTTTGGCCTTATGGTTTTCATCCGTTTGTGTTGGGCATTTTTTTTGTGGTTGTTTGTGGACTTTCGCGTGACCTGGAGTTTGGAGCGTGATAACTTGGTATTAGAGTTCTGGGTTCAAATATCTATGAGCTGTGGGAAGAGGGTGCATCACCTTGTGAGGATGTGTGTATGCTTGGTTGCCTGTGTTTATGTTTGAACATGAGCTTGTTAGTTGTTGAGCATGTGGATACCGTGTATATGTGAGTATGGAGGTTGGACCTTAGGATTGAGTAGTCTTCCCTTCAGACGTTTGGATTAACAAACTTAGGAGCCAAGTTAGAAACGCGTTTAGCTGACGTGATTTCTTGCAGGGAATCTAAGTGGGTTATCCAAAGTGACACGTCATTTTTGTCGATTCTCCTCGGTAAGTGTGGTGAGTTTGCATAATCGTTGAGACTATGTGTTAGCATAATTATGTGGTATGTGTTAGAAATAACATGATAAATCGACCTTATGTTGTTGTTTTTCATGTTTTTTTTATATATAACCTGTACACCCATCGAGGTGGTGAGACCATGCTTTGGGTCTTGGATGTGCGACTCGGTTGCAGTTGGTTGTTGAAAGGAAAGGTTTTAAGCTGAGTCTCGATTGCTTGGCATGTAGTGGAACTCATAAGTGAGTTAGGTTTAGCTGTGTGAGGTTGGCCGTGGTTGGTAAACCGTCGAGTGTTAGTATGAGCAGAGTTTTACTCAGGTGTAGTCGAAGTATGGTTGATGGCTTTGGCTTGGATAGTTGACTCCTCTTGAGAGTATGCTAGTGGAAGTTGGAGTCGTGTTAAGGATAGCCTTGTGAGTAGGGCGATGGGGTGGCAGAAACCCTAGGAATCAGTTGTTATGACTAGATTTGTGGATAGTGGTAATCCCTTTCAGTTAAGGTTTTGTGTACATGGTTTTGGCTGTGTGGTGGATTAAGTACGTTGTGAGCCATGCTATGTCATGATATGTGTACTCGAAATGAGGTATAAACAGGGATATAGTGGATGGGAGCGTAGAAATCCTTGGTCGGGTGTACGTTGAGATAACAGAATGTGAGTGTTAGGATGTTGTTGGTAGTCTGAGTAGTTCTGATGACTTTGGACGTGGTATACCTTGTTGAGGTTTGAAACTTGAGTTCCAAGTGAGTGAGCTCGAGGATATGGGGATGAGTATGAGTTACAGATATGCTAGGATGAGCATGTGTCGCGGTTATGTTGGAATGTGTAAGGGTTTAGGTTGCGGTTCTGACATGCGACGAGTATTTGTTCTATGGGATTCCTACGAGAATGTAGGTCGGTGGTTTTGCTAATATCCGGGTGATTACGAGATTATGTTTGGGAACCGTGCTGGATGCATGAGTGTTGAAAGGATCGTAGAAGGGTCGATAATGTGATTGGCTTAGTGTTGAGACAGCGTATCCTGAGTGTGATATGTTTGGAGGTTGTTTGTGTTCGACTTTTGGTTCAGAGGTGGGTATGTTGTTTACCCCATAGGAAGGAAGTGTGGAGTAACGAGGTTCAGCAGTGTACCGTGTGGTTTGACTGGCCTGGAGCGATAGGTGAGAAATCGTGGGTTACAATGCCAGTAATCGATGTGTGCTTTGAGAGTGAAAGTACATAAGGTGTCTGCATGGTTGGAGGAGTTATTAGTAACTCTGGATGAAAGGTCTCAAGATTGGATTTCTTTTGGTTGGTGTTGTGCGCTTTCTATGTGAGCTGCTTGAACAGTGGGCTTGAAGTCGTGACGTGGCTATGGTTTGCCTAGCAGGAGTTAGGTGAGTAGGCGTATCCTTGTGAAGTGAGGTTTTGGCGCAAGGGGAGAATGTTGACATGTGTCTTCGTGCATGATTAGTGATGAACTCATGGCCCTATGGGATATGTCGTACAAGGTATGCGGATTAATGGCATTCATATGTATGCGAATGAGATATGGGAGCTGAGATCTTGGTGTAGCAGACGATCCGAGTATCGTGATCGACGTTGACAGCAGCTGTTTGACTATGGGTCAATGTGGCCTCAGTGTAAGGTTTACAAGGTTCTTTGGAGGCCAATGGTTAATGAGTACTCCCTGTATGCTGAGGCTGGGTCATGGTTTCTTCTTGACCCTATTCATTTCTTTGGACTGAGAGAGCATTTTCTTGTAGGCGGTTATCTGGTACGAGTTGTTTCATCTTGGTTGGGCGGAGATGCCAGGTTCTTGATTGATTCAGATTTGGTTGTATTCTGAGAAAAATCTCTGTGTATTTTATACCCGTGTTAAGGTCCTTTGGTTTGTGCCTCGGAGACTTGTATCATCGTGATAGAATGATTTTAAGATTGGTTCTTCATGGTTTCAACATGTGATTCATGGCTACGTGCTTTCTTGGATGTTGAGTGTCTGTGTGTATGACTTGGGATCTGATTGCTCATGCGGTTGGGGACTGTAAGGAGTCGCATGATGGGGTTAGTATTATCCCGTGGTGGATGACCGTAAAAGAGTACGTATGAGTGTGGTGAACATAGCAGGTCATGGTAACCTAGTCAGTGTGGCTTGTATGATGGTTGAACCAGTTGAGTTATGTTCCATATGAGGTTGAGTTGGTGGACTAGGAGTGCTTGTGCTTGTTCTTCTTGACAAGGAAGTAAGTGCTAAGACGCAGAGTTCCTCTCTATAGTGGTTACCTGAGGATCGTTAACCGTTGTTTACAGCTTGTTCTGGGTTGTGTAATTATGGTTGTGCTTCTAGCTCTTGGCTGAGTGGGAATTTTGTGGGAACCGTGCGGCTGTGATATTCACATGGTGGCTTTTTGATAGACTTTTGTGAGTCTGGGTTTGTCTTTTGTTTGGGGCTTTGCACTGTTCAGAGTTCTTAGAGTCGAGGAGTGATCATCGATTGTGATAAGTGTTGTGTTTTTGCATAACCGTTTATCGGATGGTGGTTCCGAGAGTATGGTAAGGTATGAGTCAGGAAGGATTCAATATTCAAGAAGCCTTAGTTGGCATGGCCTGTTCAAACTGATGCGATTGTTTGGTTGGGAACGGAAGGGTTGTAATGAGTTCTGCATAAGAGAAAATTTGCTAAGTGTGAGAGGCAAGTCTTTGTTAGTTACTTGATGGACAAGTTTGGAGTTCGAGTATGCTTTTATTGGGAATTCAATCCCTTGAATCCCTTGGATTGGGGTATGAGTTATGAGTTTGGGTTTGACGTCGGAGACCTATGAGGTATTCTGTTTACGTGATGTGGTTGGTCGAGTGACCCGTTGAGGTCAGGTGACTTGTGGCAGTGAGAACGAGGGTGATAGTTTCTATATGTCCTGGAGTATAGAGTGTTTGGAATCAAGTTCCATGGTGGATTGGCTTCTTGTTTTGCGTTTATCACTGGATTAGTTTATGTTCGGCGAAGGTTATGTTTCAAGGTTTGGCAGTGTGAGTTGGATCTAGAATCGATGTTTCGTGAATGTTTCATGGAGGACAGTAGTGTTAGGGGAACTTACCCATGCACGCAATCTGTATGGAGGTTAATTCTTCAAAGACATATATACGTGGTATCAGTTTGATGGTTTTAAAGTTTCAATTTTTGAGGCATTTATTCTTCTGCTGTTATGCAGTGTTGGTGGGTTTGCATCAGAGGTTGTTGTTGATGGGTGACAGGCTGGTGTTTGGCTTGAGTTTTAGTGTTGAATTTTGGGGACGAAAATCCTTTAAGAGGGGGAGAGTTGTGAGACCCCGACTCGTTTTATTTTAAAATAATTAAGTGTTGATGGGAGTAGGCGTTAAAGATGACCTTGGTGATGTTTTGGGTGAGTGTTTTGAGCTTGGATACGCATGAAAGATATGTTCGGGAAAGAATATGAAGTTCTAAGAGATGTCCAAACAAAAATATGTGAAAAGCATGTGAAGGAAAGTGACATACCTTTACCAATTTGATCATAACTCTTTGTATAAAATAGATTCTGGTATGAGGTTTGAACCATTGGAAAGTAGATTTTTGGGGCTTCAGTTTGAGCACAAGAATGACTCTATTTGGAGTTCGAACGAAGGAGATATGATCATTTGAAATTGGGAGAGTAGTGTAGTGGAATGGAGAACCGCTTGAGCGGTAAAAAGATGGCTCGATCGGTCTGTTCGGGTAGACTATTTTAAATGCGGCAGAATTGCTTAGATTTTGTGCGAAGCTTATCTTGTAATCTTCCTTCTCTCTCTTCTAAAACCCTAAACCACAAGCTCTGGCTTTTGTCTAGGTTTTGGGTGTGTTTGGGCTCGAATCTTGGTGATTGGAGGGCAGACCCTTAATGTACTGGCCGTGTGAACTTCACATCCATCCGAATGGAGTCGTGTTTCGGCGACTTTGAGTTTTTTCCGATTGATAAATCTTTGAGTTCGTGACTCTTTGACGTAAGATCCTAGACTATGTTGTCTTTAAAGGGTGCTATATGCAATTATATGCGTTTTCACCAGTTGAAATTACTTGAAAATGCTTTAAATGTCATATTTATGTTTGAACCTTGTTTTGTTCGGGTAAAAAGCATGTTTTGAGCTTTTCTTGATTTATTACATGATATGACTTGTGGATATCTGGTTTTCAAAGGGTAGTTTTGAAAATAGTGAATTTATAAAAATCTTAAAAAATGTGTTTTGGAGGTTTGGAGCTATCTCTCGGGGTTGAGTCTCAACTTTTAAACGTTTTGATGAAATAGTGGAAAACATGTTTTTAAGGTTGTTTGATCTCCATGTTGATGGACAGATTTTTATACATGTTTAATGTATAATTTTGTAAATGTTTTCATAATCGTGTTACGATTTGATTTAATGATTCTGTAGATGTACCGGGATAGCAGGTTTTTGGCACAAGTTGCCCTCGGTGGAAGTCTGAAAACGTGCACAGAGTAGGTACCTTTGTTCTTCAGGATAATTCTCGTAAAGAAGGGGTGGGTGCTTTTGTCCCTTAGGTTTTGGACCCGTAAAGTCAGCAGTTACGTTGTGGTAATTCCATATAGAACTTGTCATTATGTAACAGGTTTGAAATGATTCAGGGATAGGTAATGGACATGGGTATACAATTATTACATCTATCCTTTGTGACGAAGTCGGTACATAGGATTCATTTCTCTTTAGTCAGTTGTGTGATCCGAGTGAGAAAATAACATTTTGATTACCGTTTTCTTTAACCGTGAAACGTTATCTGCATTGTTGAAATGCTTGGTTTTGAGGATGGAAAACCGTTTTGAGGCTCGAGTTGGCTTGATGGAAATCTTATGGTTTTCATGTTGGAAAACCCTTTTTGGCTCATGTGGTTGAGTCTTTATACTATGTGATTGCATATCCTGCTTTATGGATTTATATAGTCTGTTTGTATTGGGTTTCGGCTCACGTTGTGGGATTTATTTGTAAAATCTTTTTCAGGTGAACATGGTTATGTAGGTTGACCTTGAGGTGCCCGGAGGTGGTTGATGATAAGACTGATGTTTTGTCTTTGTTAAGTAGTTTATACATTGTGTATATGTTTTATATTTGGATGTAATATGTTGTAAAGCATATGTAATTCTTATGGATGTACACATAATTTATTGCTTTTGAGAGAGACCTTGGGTTGGTTGTTGTTTTCTATTTTCGTTTGGTTTTATCCTTTCTTTTAAATGTTGTGCCTCGAGGGAGGATTTGGAGCCTCGTTTTGCTGGGTTTTATTTGGCATGGTTGCCTTGTGAGCTTTCAAAACGATGGAAAAATGTTTAAGAGTTTGAAAAAAAAAATTATATTTTGAAAAGCTGGTCTTGAGCTTGATCGCTCGACGGACCGCTCAAGCAGTCTATCGGGTGGTCTCTGCAAACATTATGTATTTTTCTGTTTTGTTGAAAATCCAGTGTTCTTGGGAGGACCGCTCGAGCGGTCTTTTGACCGATTGATTGGTCAGGGCAGATTTCAAAATTTTTGTTGTTTGCTTTTAAAGCTTGGCTCTTGAGGAATGTGACCTTGGCCTTTAGGATGCTTTTTGGTATTAAATAAACCCTCGGTAGTTTGCTTTTACAAAGGTTTTAACCTTGTTTTGGCCTTTTGGTTTTCATCCGCTTGTGTTGGGCGTTTTTTTGTGGTTGTTCGTGGGCTTCTATGTGACTCGGAGTTTGGGGCGTGACATTCAAAGCAGTCCAGCCGACCGAATGTGTTGTTCCAGTCGACTAAATAGGCTTAAATTTGAATTTTCGGCAGAAACGGCTAGATTGACATTACTCTTTTTAGCCCAACGGCTAATCCAGAATTGAGGTCTACAAATAGAGCCTTTGAGCTCTTGTTTTACTCACTACATGCCTCTCAAACATTCTCTCTTTTACACTCTCTATTTGTGCTTAATCTCTTGAGTTTTTCTATCAATTTTTGAGAGAAAAGGGTTTTATATTTCTTGTAGAGCTTCATTGATATATTCTTTGAGAAGTGAGTTAGTTTGTTCATTTCTTGTATTCATCTGCTCATTGTAGGAGCTACTTTGTACACATTCTTGTTCTTCCATTATACTTGAGAAGGGTGTTTTTTAAAAGAGGCTAATCCTCCTACAAGGATTTGAATACTTGAGAATGGGACATTCTCAAGAGAGGCTACTCCGCCTAGACTAAGTAGAGAGGCTGCTCTGCCTATTGAATGAGAAATAGTGAGAAATTCTCATAGTGGTTGGCGTGAGGCAAGGACGCAGGCTGTTGCGCCGAACCTTGTAAAAATCTTAGTGTCGTATTTCTAACTTGCTTTACTTTTTATTTTCATTATTATATTATTGTTGCATCACACACATTTGAAATCTATACTTGAATCATTCATCTATACTTGTGTTTTAAATTTTAAACAAGAAGTTTTTGAATCTCGTGATTTAATTTTACAAACAAAAACTTTTGTGAATTAAAATTTATACTTCAGCTTAAATTTTCTAACTAAAAGTTTTGAATCTTGTTTATAAGCAAATTAAAATTTACTTGTGCTTTAATCTTCAAACAAAAAGTTTTTGTAAGTGAATTAGAATATGTATTTTAATATTTGAACAAATTTCTACTATCCAATTCACCCCCTCTTGGGATTGCACATATAATATCAATTGGTATCAGACCTTATGACATTATTCTTAACAAGTTTTTGTAAAAAAGATCTATGGCAGGAATTAGTATTTCCCCGTTTGGTGAAGTTCAATTCTCTACAAGACCTTCAATCTTTTGTGGTGTTAACTACACTTTTTGAAAGCAAAGAATGAGAAATTTTATTCAAACCATGGATTGGAGAGCTTGGAGAGTGGTTGTCCAAGGTAATTTCACTCCTATTAAAATTGTGAAAGGTAAAGAAGTTCCTAAACTAGAAGAAGAAATGAATGAAAATGATATAAAGCAACTTCAAATAAATTCTAGTGCTATGAATGCTTTGTATTGTACTTTAGATGCTAACGAATATAATCGCATAATGACATGTAAAAGTGCAAAAGAAATATGAAAAAGTTAAAAATCACTTATAAAGGCACACAAGATGTTAAAGACTCTAGGATTGATAGACTAATTAGTGAGTATTAAAGCTTTAAGATGAATGACGATGAAACTATATCTAGCATGTACACTCGCTTTACTCATATTATTAACTCTCTTAATGCACTTGGAAAAACTTACCAATCTTATGAGCTTTTAAGGAAAGTACTCAAAGCCTTGCCACCTATTTGGGAAGCTAAGATTACAGCCATCTCAGAAGCAAGAAATCTAAGGGTGATGACCTTAGATGAGCTAATTGGGTCACTACTGACATACGAGCTCAAGATAAATAAAAGAGTTAATGAACAAAACAAAGTCAAGAAGTCCATTGCTCTTAAAGCTTCAAAAGAGAGTTCGAGTGATGAAGAGAATGAGGAGATCAATGATGATGATATGGATCTTATCACAAGAAGATTTGGAAAATTTCTCAAAAGAGACAAAAAGTTTTCAAGAAGATTTTGAGGCACAAAATCTGACAAAGGAGATTCAAGCAAACGAGACTTCAAGAAAGAGCCACTTACTTGCTATAACTGCAACAAAACTGGACACATCAGGCCAGAATGTCCTTTACTCAAAAAGGACTCAGAGAAGAAAAAGAAAGCCATGACAGCAACTACGTGGGATAACACATATTCAAACGAGTCAAGCAATAGCTCAAGTGACGACGAATGTCACGCCCCAATATCTGGGCAATATGAAACGCCCACAAACAACCAAACATAACACTTAACTCGAGAATACACTCTCAATATAAAATATACATGCATTGTATATAATCGCCAATCGACTTACATTACATGGTTCTAACACCGGAAAAACATGTAAACATACATGTTACAGAAAGAACAAAAAGGAAGACTACAGATGTTTCGCATCTCTAGCAACCCCGAATCAATCTGCGTAACTGGTACCTGAAAAATATGTCAATTCCCACACTGTGAGCCAAAGCTCAGCAGAAACAAGACAAAGCATGAAATATAAGCTAAACATGCTAGGAAAATGAGGTGTAGTTTTTGACTCTCTTTCAAGCCATTAAAACAATTTTTACAAGCAACGAAAAAGTGAGGATAATAACCATTGTTGACTCACAAGAGCCTGGAAAACGGTTTTTATGTCATGATTTCCACGAGCCATAACATCAACTTTGAAATTAGTTTTAGCCGTCACACAATGCATTTCATGCGATCCATGTACCTTCTCGACCTCTCGCCGAAGGACCACAGCCCCAAGAAACGCACCTTATCGGCCTTTCGCTGAAGGACCACAACCCCAACAAACACACTTTCTCAACCAGGGTTTAATGCATAATTCCACGTACAAACATTACGTTTCACATAACCACGTTACACATAACGACATCAAAGCCATATAATTTATTTACATAATCTGTACATAAATAAACTAGAGTTATAAATGCACAAAACCATGTATAACTACACATCATTACACCACTCGCCACATAACCCGACATTCATTCACATAGACAACCAACAACCCACAAAACCAAGTATAACCCGAAGGCCAACACCAAACCCTACAATCATGAGTTTCACAGAAAACACCACCTTTTTCCCAAAAGAACCATGGGTCCAAACACGCCCCACACCCAACGAAAAACAAACACCACGCACCTAACCGTGCACCACACCCACATCTAATCAGGTATGTCACCTCCGAGGACGAAACCTACACAAACACCCAAGCACATGACACGACCCTCGATACCACAATACGACGAACAGAACCCCAAAAAGAATCCAACAGTATTTCAATCGACTAATCCCATATACCAATCAACTAAATACCGTTGGAAACCATTTGGAAACCGTAGACCCAACCATTAAACAACAAACAACAAACAACCAGCCCAAGAACCCAGTTGACTGATCCCATCCAGTTGACCCAAACACGCTACTGGAATCTCACAAAAATTCCCCGAAAACACTGGTCAATCGACTGACCTCACGATCTAGTCGACTGACCCCACAATCCGATCGACTGAACCCAGGCAAAAACTGACTTCGAGCCACTGTTTCAACCTCCCAAACCTCAAATCAACGCCTCTAAACTCCCATCTAACACCCTCGGACATACACACACCCAAGCCTAACACCAAAACCTCAAAAGGAACACTCGACACCCAATTGTATCCACCAAAAATGACGAAAGATAGGTTTTAAAACTAAAACCTTGTTTGAACATAAAATGGGTTTTCATGTATTTTTAATCGATAGAAACACATACAATTACACGTAGCATCCTTATAAGACATGAGAGTCTAGGATCCTACCTCGTTGAGTTAAAAATTCGACGCCTCGAACCACATGAAAAATTAAACTTCACTGGAATGAAATTATGTCCGGATGGACGTGTAGCCCACCGTGCCAATAGCAAGGATCCGTTGTTGGATTGTCGAAAATCAAGCCCCGGGCCCCCGAGAAGTTAGAGAGAAGGGAGAGAGAAAAAAAGATGAAACTTAGCCTGTGTTTGGACTAGCTTTTTTTAATGGCTTTTAGGCATTTTAGCTTTTTTGTAAAAAAGTAGGTGTCAAATCATGTAGAAAAAGTTAGAAAAATGTGAAAAAAGCCTAATAAGCTAAATTAGTTGGCTTTTTGTGGCTTTTAAACCAAAAAACCACAAAAATAAGCTAGCCCAAACACAGGTTTAGCAGAGATGTTTTGAAAATATATTTTGAAAATATCTAACGCTAGATATTTATAGGCCACACAAATTTTTTTAATTTTTTATTTTTTTAAAATTTGCACCGCAACACCCAATGGCCCCGAGAACCGACCCCACATGTATACCTAAGCCCGATCATGTATCAAAATGCATATAAACATGCTTCAACGAAAACACTAAATGCACGTTGAAAAACGCCAAAAAAAGAAAATGGGTCAGGGTCTCACAACGAAATGGCCAACTTCTACTTGATGGCAAATATAGACGAAGAGGTAAATTCTCATTCTAACTCATGCAATGAATCTAGTTCTTCTTACTCCATGCCATCATATGATGAACTTAAAAATGAATTGTTTAATTTACATAAGAGTCTTTTGAAATTAAAAAAAATGTAAAATTGAAAAATAAAAATAAAAACTTTTCTAAAGAAATTGAGGAATTAAAAATTTTAAACGAAAATGCTAAAAATGAAAAAGAAAACATGTCTAAAGAGCATGGTTTGCAAATTGAATCTTTGAAAAAAGAGAAACTCATTTTAAAAGTTAAATTTGATAAATTAACAAAAAATTCTAAAAATGAGATCTCTAAATTGGAAAAAAAAATAATTTTTTTAGAAAAGAACTCAAGAGCTTAAAAGGTAAAAATATTGAAAATGATGTTTTTTGTGAATTAAAAAGAAAAGTAAAAGATTATTCAAAAATCATCTATAATTTCACAAATGGAAAAGAAAACTTTGGAAAACTTTTAGGAGTACAAAGAAGGTCATTAAATAAAGAAGGAATTAGTTACAATGGAGAAGTAAAAATTAAATCTAAAAATTATTTTGTAAAAGAATCAAAGAACTTTTCATACTCATATTCCAGAAATATCAATGAAGATGTAATATGTTTTCAATGCAAGAAAAGGGGCACATTAAATTTGACTGCCCACTAAAGAGAAACAATTGTGTCTCAAAAATGGTTTGGAGAGAAAACACTAATCTTATAGCATCCAAAAAGATTTGGGTACCAAATAAAATCACTTAAACTGTTTTATAGGTGTGCTTGAGATTCTCCTCATCAAAAGACAAATGGTACTTGGATAGTGGATTCTCAAGACATATGACGGGTGACAAATCAAAATTCTCAAGCCTAACACCTAACGATGGAGGTTATGTAACCTTTGGAGCAAATGGAAAGGGTAAAATCATTGGTATAGGTAAAGTCGGTAAGGAATCCTCCTTATCCATTGATAATGTACTTCTGTTTAATGGTTTTAAACATAATCTCCTCAGTATAAGTTAACTGTGTAATAAAGGCTATAGTGTACAAATTTTGCACGACACTTGTGTTGTTGAAAACAAAAAAAAATCATAAAGTTTTATTTGTTGCAAAACGATTTGAAAATGTTTACACTACAGATTTTGAAAATTTAAGTTCTGAAAATTTTAAATATTTTTTTGTTGTAAATAAAATTAGTTGATTATGGCATAGCAGGTTAGATCATGCTAACATGGATCTCCTATTCAAACTTATCAAGAAAGATTTGGTTAAGGGCTTGACTAGAACTAAATTTATCAAAGACGAAGTTTGTGATGCTTGCCAATTTAGTAAGCAAGTCAAAACTAGTTTAAAAAAGAAACAAAAAATTTCTACAAATAGGCCACTGCAATTACTTCATCTTAATTTATTTGGTCTAATGAAACCTTAAAGTCTTGGAGGAAAAGTATACTATTTTGTTATAGTTGATGATTTTTTGAGATATAAGTGGGTGTTATTTCTTGCATCAAAAGTTGAAGTATGTCATGTATTTGTCAAACTATGTAGAAAAATTCAAAATGAAAAGGGCACATTCGTAGTGAGAGAGGAGGAGAATTTACATAAAGATGTTAAAAATTTTTGTGATCAAAATAGAATTTCTCATAATTTTTCAGCACCTCAAACTCCTTAACAAAATGGGGTTGTTGAGAAGAAAAATAGATCTTTACAACAAATGGCACGAACCATGTTAAATGAACATAAAATTTCTAAATATTTTTGGGTCGAGGCAGTAAATACTATTTGCTATGTAATGAATCGAGTTTTCATAAGATATCATTTAATCAAAACTCTTTATGAACTATGAAATGGTAGAAAGCCCAACATTTTATATTTTCAGGTCTTTGGATGTAAATGTTTTATTTTAAATGATAAAGACGAATTGAGAAATTTTGAGTTAAAATCTGATGAATGAATATTTCTTGGGTATACTACAAATAGTAAAGCTTATAGAGTATACAATAAGAGAAGTATGACATTAGTCGAATCCATTCATATAACTTTTGATGAAGCTAATCCTTTTACTTCCAAGATTCCAGATAACGATGATCTAGATATTAACAAAGGAATAGAAGAAATGCAAATCAAGGAGGACAAAGGCAAAAGCATCGAGGCTCATGAGCCTCGAGATCAAAATGAACATAAAAACCTACCAAAGGAATGGAAAATAGTAAATGATCATCCTATGGATCAAATCATAGGTGAACCTTCACGAGGGGTAACTACTCGATCTTCTTTGGAAAATATTTGTGATCATCTTGCTTTTCTCTCACAAGAAGGACCTAAAAATATAAATGATGCACTAAAAGATGAATCTTAGATAATTTCCATACAAGAAGAATTAAACCAATTCAAAAGAAATAAAGTTTGGATTTTAGTTCATAGGCCTAAAGATCATACAAAAATTGGAACTAAATGGGTATATAGAAATAAAAAGGATGAAAATGGCATTATTGTCCGTAATAAGTCTAGGCTAGTTGCACAAGGCTATAATCAAGAAAAAGAAATTGACTTTGAAGAAACCTATGCACCTATAGCTAGGATGGAAGCCATTATCATGTTACTAGCATATGCATCCTTTAGGAACTTCAAACTTTTTCAAATGGATGTAAAAAGTGATTTTCTAAATGGTTTTATAAATGAAGAAGTATATGTTGAACAACAACCTGGTTTTGAAGATTATCACTATCCAAATCATGTGTTCAAACTAACAAAAGCTTTGTATGGATTAAATTAAGCTCCTCGAGTTTGGTATGAAAGGTTAAGTAATTTTTTATTAGAAAATGGATTTACACGAGGTAAAATTGATACAACATTATTCATCAAAATAAATAATGAAGATATGCTTATAGTACAAATATATGTGGATGGTATTATTTATGGTGCTACTAATGAAAAATTGTACAAGGAATTTTCTTTATGTATGCAAAAAGAGTTCGAGATGAGTATGATGGGGGAGCTCACATTCTTCTCGGACTCCAAATCAAACAAGCAGAGAATAGAACCTTCATCAATCAATCAAAGTATGTACAAGAATTGCTCAAATGCTTCAACATGGAAGACGAAAAGGTCTTGGGAACTCCAATGAGTCCCTCAACCGAACTTGACAAAGACGAGCAAGGGAAAACTGGTAGACACTAAGCTCTACCGAGGTATGACTGGTATCTTATTGTATTTAACTGCAAGTAGACTAGATATAATGCTTAGTGTGTGTATATGTGCACGATATCAAGTATGTCCTAAAGAATCACACTTAACTACAGTAAAAAGAATTCTAAGATATTTAGTTAGCGCCATAGATATAGGCTTATAGTATCATAAATTTACTTCATTTGAAATGATTAGCTATTCAGATGCAGATTTTGCTGGTTGCACAATTGACGCAAAAGCACTAGTGGAACCTGTCGTTTCTTAGAAAAATCACTTGTTTCATAGCTTTCTAAGAAACAAAATTCAGTAGCTTTATCTACTACCGAAGCCCAATATGTGGCTGCGGGTAGTTGTTGTGCGCAAATTTTTTATATGAAACAATTTCAAGATTTTAAATTAAATTATGATGTTGTACCAGTCTGTTAGCACAAGTGCTTCATTAATTAATTTTGATGATTTTAATATTTTATTTCCTATAAATAAATATCTTTAATTTG
>JAOTRH010473533.1:0-26488 GCA_034768845.1 Heliamphora exappendiculata | reverse complement strand
TTAAGCTGGTCATCGATCCCCATGGGGGACAGGGTTCCGACATACATTCTCAGATGAATGCGGGGATCTTCGGTGCCATCAAACTTCTCCATCTCTAGCATTTTGAACTTTTTTGGTGGTTTTGCATCTGGGAATAGGCACAGACCACCTACGTTCAGCATATATTCTTCTATTCCTTTAGCTTTTCTCAACACTTTTTCCATCCGGTCAATCTTTTCTGCCAGCGCGGATTCCTTGGTCTGAGAAATATTCTCATCTTCTATCACGATTGAGCGGGGAACCCGAGGTGGTACAGCAACCTGTGGTATTTTTGGCCCTTGGTTATCATCCCAGAAATCTTTGCCATTCTTGTTCACATTGTCTGGCTGTCCATTCACACCAAGCACACGGGCTTAAATTGCTTGTATCTGTGCCTGACACTGGTTTTGAGCTTGGGTCTGTTGCTTCACAGCCCGCTGTATCTCGGTAATAGCCCTCATCAGGGCTATTAAATTAACTTCGTATACTGCCATGTCAGTTGATTCAGATACTTTACGCAGTCTGCCCGTTTCTAATCTTATCCAAACTCGTGTCGACTATACTCTTTCCGAATCAATGGTAACTCACAGAAAAACCTAGATTGCATAAGCAAAATAACAAGTCTCAGGCATTTTTCAGAAGAACGTTCAGGCAACAAACAGTAGATATCCCTGATACTCAAAATAGCTGAAACTGAAACAATGCCCCTGCCGGGCTCATACCACCAGCATAACAACTGAAAATAGGAGATAGATCAACCAAGCTCTAGGGGAAAGGTTTTGTTTAAGAGAACGACGTTCCGGTAAGACGACAGTTCTAACCCTTAAGAAACTCGTTCGACCTATGATTCTAAAGGAAAATGGACAGCACTCCATCAAGGAAATAGATATAACTCTCTAGGATCCTGATGAAAAATAGGCAACATAACAGTAAGGAGAAAGGACTAACTCTCATAGATATGTCAAGGGTTTGAGAGAAGCGAACCTAAACAAAGGCAGAGAAAACCAACGACCCGGGAAAAACCTGAAGGAGAGAGAAACTACCCTAGAGGTGTTAAACAAAATACGAGAATGGCCCCAAGAAGAAAACTACTATGTGAAGGCCAAATATGGTGAAGAATAAAGACTCAGGTAAGAACCCGAATGAGGAACTAACTTAAACGAAGGAAAACAGAAAAACCCGGGCCAAACCCAAGAAAAGGACTAGCCTAATCTAAACAAATAATCCTAATAATATACAATCAAAACATATAATAAAGAAAAACACATAATCCTACTAGGGTTAGCAGCACCTAATTGGGGGGTTCTATGTTCACTATATGCAAAAGGCCGGGTTTGGTTAATTGAATAGGGTACCTTCTGAATAGAGTCGTGTATATACCTCCCATACCTGGAGTGGTGCAGGACATGGTCAAGTAATACGCCCAAACTATTTTACTGTACCTATGGAAGCGTACAGTCAGCAAGGGTTGCCCGTCTTTCCAACAATTCTCGAAACGGATTAACGTTCAGAGCATCGAGTCGACCAGGCAGGGAGTTGAACAACAATACATATGCATACAGAAATGAAAATGAGAAATTTTATTAGGAACCAATGATGCTTTTGAGTCTAGCCCTCTTATTTGATTTTGAAAACCAGTCCCCAGCAGAGTCGCCAAAAAATACTGTAGCTTTGAGATTTGGGGGTTAAAAATGAGAGAATTCGAAGATGTTTTGAAAAATATTTTAAACACCTTGAAAACTAAATTTTGAAAATCCCTTTTGTTGAAAATGGAGTCGCCACTTAGTTTTTGAGAAAAACTAAGAAAAATAAAAATGGCTACTGATCTTGAAAACGTTAACTAGAGAAAAAGTGTTCGGGGGCAAAGGTACGAATCGGGGAAGGTGTTAGGCACCCCGTTTGCCCAACCATAAAGTTGGCCTCTACTAATCATCATTGGTTCTTTAATATGATTTTTCAAATGCATGCAAATAAAGAAAATAGGTGTGAAGAGAGAACATTCAAAATCAAGTATAGAAAATACATAAAATATGTACATAACTCTCCAAAATAAATAAGTGTCAAAAGAAAATTTCTAAATCCTATAACATGCAATTTCTATCTAAAAAATACTTGAAACACATACCCACATACAATATTATTTAAACAACCTAAACTAACATGTTTTAGTTAAAAGAACAAATATGTTAAATTGCTAAAATTATCTAACTTGGATTGCACAAAAATGAAGTAATCAAACCCTAAACTAATTTGTACATTATGCATATTATTGAATTATCTAAAAGCATGTACAAATCATGTGTTAAAGATTAATCCAAAATAATAAAATCTAATAACTAATATTTTATGTATTAACAAGCAAATATTTGAAACTCTAATTTGAAGAAGAAATAAATAAAAAAAATTTACAAGTCAAAATAAAATGTTGAGAAATACTTGTTTAAACCACTAAAAAGAAAATCTTATTGTTTACATTTTATATTTTTTTGAACAAAACAAAAGAAAAGAAAAATAATGGAAATGAAATAAACAAATGAGTTTTTAATTATTATTAGAGGAGAAAATTACACTATTAATTTGAAAGATTAAAATAAGAAAAATGAGAAGAACATTAACTAACATAAAAGGTATTTTTATTTATTTTGTGCCTTTTTGTGGTTAAAAAAAAAAAGAAAAGAAAAATACAATGGAAGACAAATTAAGTTAATAGAGGAAGATTTTAAAGAAGATTTAACATCTTATATTTTTAAGAGAAAATAGAAGAAAATAGAGAAAAATAAAAGAGTTGAAAAGAAAAATAGAATTTTTTTTTAAAGAGAAAATTACGATGTTTTTTTTGTGATTTTTGGTTTAACAAAATAAAAAAAATTTAAAAAGGAATCATAAGAAAATAGATTTTTTTTGTAAGAGAGATGAATGCTAATATGAAATGATAAATGAAACTTTATTAAAATTAATAAAAAGATAAAAGACAAGAAAAAAAATTACACTAATATTGAAAGAAAAAAGAAAGAAAATACAAAGTATAAACTAGAAAATGAATATGAAGCTAAAAAGAAAATGAAATGAAGTATTAGTATTTAAATAAAATAAAATAAAATACTTAAAGGAAAAGAAATAAGGTATTATGAGAAAAAATAAAGTTGATGATAAAAGAAAATAAAATGCTACATCAAAAGAAAAAAAAATGCTAGAAATATGAATTGTATTGAAAATGAACGAAAAAAAAAATAAATGAAATGAAAACCAGAACATTAAACTAGTGCTTAAAAGAAAATTGAAAAAAAAAATAAGAAAGAAAAATAAATACTAAAATATTAGAACAAAGCTAAGAAAATAAAAGAACACTTAAACTAATATTATAAGCAAAGAAATGAGAAATAAGTGGTACATTAAGAAAGAAATTACATTAAGCTAAAAGAAAAGAAATAAGACTTTTTTTAAAAAACTACATTACACAAAAAAAGTAAATACTAAGAAAGAAAGTTAAGCAGCTATTAAACGAAAGTTAAGAATTAAAATGGAACATTAAATTAATAATACAAGAAATGAAATTAAATAAAATACTAGTAAAAGGAAATTAGATTAATTAGAGGAAAAGAAAAGTAAATAATGTAATAACATTAATTTAACATAAAAAGAAAGAAAAATAAAATAAAATGCTAGAATTTAAATGGATGTAATATTGATGATTACAACCATTTTTATGTAAGTGCTTTATATTATAACAATAACGACATTATTTAGTCGTATTGTTAATTGATGTTAGCACTAATTAATGAATTAATTAAAGAAAAAGATAATGTACTTAGTATGAAAGTGTAAACTACAAAATTAAAATAACCAAATTAATTAAAGCAACTAGATTAAATGATGCAATGTAAATATGACAAGCTTAGCTATGCAAATAAAAAGGAATACATGAATTGATATTAAATATAACCCGATCACCCTAAAAGATAGAAAATATGGTTAGAAAGACCGGGGATCCAAGCGATGTACCTAGATTGCCGGGGAATCCCTAAGTCGGGAAATGTGCTCCAATTGTCCAATTCTCGGGGGGGTGATCCAAGCAATGTAAGCTTCAATGTAGGTATGGGAGATTAGGGACTCGATATCTCGGCAGGATTTCGGCGTTGGGGCTCGGGATCGCTCGGTATATTAGCAGAGTCTCTGCCACTCAAAATTCCTGCTGAAAACATACGTCGGGGTACGATATTTATAGAATTCTTCAACCAATGAGGTGTTGCCACGTTTTGGGACACGTCAGACCATTTGTAGTTGGCGGCTGCCACAATGCAAGTTGGCGGCCGCTGGGTTGGAAAAGGTTCTATTGGCGACCGCCACAATGTGAGTTGGCGGTCGCCATGTTGGATAGGGCTTCCAAGAGGTTCTATTGACGACCGCCACAATGAACATGGCAGTCGCCACTTCCGGCAATGACTTAGGTAATAAGTTATTGATCGTTTAGTACAATTTCATTGGTTTCAGAAATTTTGAAGGTTTTTGATGACTGGGTTCAAATACCGAGCTTAGATCACCTCCCGAGGATCGTACTGAGGCACTATTCCACATGTTTTCATCATCGGATTCGCCTAAGATTATGTGGGGTCAAATTGGGGTGTTTACAACTGGCCATCCGTCTGGGGGTGAAAAGCAGTACTGAACATCAAGTTCATCCCCAAGGCCTCCTGAAGACTCTGCCAAAAGCGTGATGTGAAGCGCGGGTCTCGGTCTGAAACAATAAATACTAGCACTCCGTGCAATCTGACTACCTCCCTAAGGTACAAGCTACTCAGTCGTTCCACCGAATCCCTCACTCGGATGGGGAGAAAGTGCGCAGACTTCGTCAGCCTATCAACCACAACCCACACAGCGTCGTGTCCCCTAGGTGACCGAGGAAGTCTTGACACAAAATCCATCATGATGTGCTCCCACTTCCACTCTGATATGGGCAATGACTGTAGAAACCCTGCCAGCCTCTGATGCTCCGCCTTTACCTGCTGACATGTAAGGTATTGGGAAACAAACTGGATCACATCTCTCTTCATCCCTGTCCAATAGAACTGACGACGAAGGTCATGGTACATCTTCGTGCCTCCTAGATGTACGGCAAGACGAGAATGATGACACTCATGTAATAACTCAGCTCGGCATGACTCTAGCAGAAACAACCTGCCTGCCAACCTCAAACTCTGATCAGTACCTGCAATCCATCCTGCTGTATCCTCGCCACTAGCAACGCGGTCTCGTATCATCTGAGCCTCCTGGTCCGTCTGTTGGACCTCTAGCACACATGCTATCAATGCGGGTCGAGTAACTACAAAAAATAAGGTGGCACCCGTCTTAATCTCCCTGAGGCACAAATCAAATTCCCCAACATATGCAAGCATGTCCCACTCACGTATAGCCACAAAAGCTAACAACCTGTGAGATGTCCTATTGAGTGCGTCATCCACCACGTTGGCCTTCCGAGGATGATACTGCAAATCAAAATCATAATCCTATAACAACTCCATCCACCGTCGCTGGCGCAAGTTCAAGTCCTTCTGCGAAAACAAGTATTTTAAGCTATTGTGATCGGAGAAAACCTCGAAATTCTCACCATACAAATAGTGACACCATGTCTTCAAAGCGAAGACCACAGCTGCCAACTCCAAATCATTCGTAGGATAGTTCCGCTCGTGCGTCTTCAACTGTCGAGAACCGTAGGCTACAACCTTACCCTACTGCATCAGAACACATCCGAGACCATCATGTGAAGAATCACAGTATACAGTATACCCTAAGCCTCGCTCTGGAATGATCAACACTGGCGGACTAGTCAACCGTGTCTTCAACTCCTGGAAAGCTGACTCACATGAATCACTCCAAGCAAACACAACTCCCTTCAGTGTCAAACGCGTCATCGGTGCCGAAAGTCTAGCAAAGTCCTTCACGAACCATCGATAGTAACCGGCTAGACCCAAAAAAATACGTATCTCAAAGACACTCTTCGGTCACTCCCAACCGGTCACAATATCTATCTTTGACAAGTCCACAGCTACCCCATCTGTCGACAATACGTGTCCCAAAAATCTCACATCGAACATCCAGAATTTGCACTTCTCAAACTTCGTATACAAGCGATGTTCTCTCAAAGTCTGTAGGACGATCCGTAGGTGATCCTCGTGTGCCTCCCTAGTGGGTAAATATATAAGAATATCATCCACAAACACTACCACAAAGCTGTCCAAGTAAGGATGAAAAATCTGGTTCATCAGACCCATGAAAGTAGCTGGCGCGTTCGTTAGATCGAACGACATAACCAAAAACTCATAGTGACCATAGCGAGTCCTAAAGGCGGTCTTTGCTATGTCCTCGTCCCTAATCCTCAACTGGTGATATCCCGACCTCAAGTTTATCTTCGAGAAGCAACTCGAACCCTGCAGGTGATCAAACAAGTCGTTTATCCTCGGCATCAGCTACTTGTTCTTCACTGTCACCTGGTTCAGTTTCCTATAATCAATATGCAGACGCAAAGATCCATCCTTCTTCTTTGCTAAAAAAGCAGAATCTCCCCACGGCGAAGTACTCGGACGTATAAACCCCTATCTAGCAACTCTTGTAACTGCACCTTGAGTTCACGCAACTCAGCTGGTGCAAAGCGATAGGATGGTATAGATATGGGAGCAGATCCGGGAACCAGGTCAATAGAGAAATCTACCTCACGGCTCGATGATAACTCATACAAATCATCTGAAAAGACATCAGAATAGTCGCACACCACCGGAGGTAACTCTCCTCGAACTCTAACCTCCTCATCCAACATGAGAGCTGAGAAAAGGAACCTAGGTTGCCCTGGTTCCGCACAACGCCTGGCATAGACCTCAAACCCTACTCCCGGTCTCCCACAAAACAAAAGCAATCTCCTGCTCGGGTACAAATCGTCATCTCCGTCGATCGTAATCGATAAAGGCACGATAGGTGGTCAGCCAGTCCATTCCTAGAATGACATCGAACGCAGTCATGTCTAGAATAACAAGGTTAAACTCTAAGCAACGACCGGCGACCTCCAACACGCAGGATCTGCAGACAAGGCTCAACTTTACACTCCCACTCACCGGGGTCTCTACACACAATGTACTACCCAACCAGTCCATCTCTAACCCCAAAGCAGATGCAAAAGAAGCAGATATAAATGAACGTGATGCTCTAGTGTCGATAAGAACACTGGCCCATATATGAAAACTAGAAGAGTACCTCTGATCCCGGAGGTGGAGCAGCAGCATCGGAATCAACCGGTGCTCTAGAAGAACTGGGCTATGCAAGGATGTAAGCTCTGGCCGGTCCACTGCGGTCCTGCACTGCTGACTTCCTGCCCAACTGCACTAAAGCTCCTCCCTCTGCAAAACGGGACGTCTGAGCTCTAGGCTGTGAATACATCTGTCTCCCCTCGCTTGATGGAACTGCTGGTGCTCCTGCTGTGCTCTAAATGCTCCCACCCTTAGGACAGTTCCTCCAGATGTGCCTAGACTGCCCACACTCAAAATAAACCACTGGCCCCCTTCCCTGAGCCTGCGACTGCGACTGTGCCTGAAACAGGCATGGAACTACGGCACTCTACTACGCGGTGTCCTGGCCGCTGGCATCTATAACAAAGTGCCCTCTGATCTGACCGTCCCGTTGAGGCTACGGGAGACGTGGATGTAGAAGACTGGGGCGGATACGACCCCACTGGATGCGAACTCAGACCAGTGTCCCTGAAACTGCGTCCATGGAATTGCGTGCGTCCCCCATCTGACTGACCCCTGTTGTCCCTGTCTATGCACATCTCGTTCAGAGTATCCTCCACTTTCATAGCTGTCTCCACCAGCTCTGTAAAGACCTGCATCCTGAATGCTGCCACTCTGTCTCGGATAGCGGGCCTCAAGCCCTTCTCGAACTATTTTACACGGAACTCATCTGTAGGCACAATCTCCTGTGCAAATCTGGATAGACTAGTAAACTCAGCCTCATACTCAAGCACTGTCATAGTCCCCTGCGTTAGAAACAAGAAGTCCTCTTTGTAACGATCTCTCAAAGTCGCTGGAAAGTATTTCTCCAGAAATACTTTTGTGAATGCATCCCAAGTGCATGCCACTGTGGTCTTGGCGAACTTCCACCACATGTGAGCACTCCATCTCAGCTGGAAGGCGGCACATATAGCCCTCATATCATCTTCCTCAATCTGAAGCGAATCCAAGATCCTGGTAACCAGCTCCAGCCACTCAGTGGCAACCGTGGGATTGGGATCTCCAGAAAAGGTAGGAGGGTCCAGACGGCGAAACTCACGCATCGCAACCGTCGCGCTCGGCTCAAGTACACTCTCCCTACCCCTAGTGACCTCAGCCAGTTACCGGATGGAGCCGACCATCTCATGCAATAGCTCTCCCTCAGCAACTGGTCCTTGGGGTGCATTAGCATCCCTAATATCTGGGACTGGAACGTCCCTTCAGCCAGAACCACAGCCACGGCCTCGACCATGGCCTCGTCCTCCCTGCGTGGACATAACTCTATACGAAAGCAACATAACAGGATCAGAATCTATACAACATGTTATTGCTAACGTAAAAGACAGATAGGCATGCTAACACATAGCCACGTAATATCATGTCATCACATCTCACGTACCGAGGAGAACCGACAAGAAAGACTCGTCCATCTGAATAACTTACTTATATTCCTTGCTAGAAATCATGTCCATGAAACGCGTCTCTAACATGGCTACCAAGTCTGTTAATCCAAACGCCCGAAGGAAAAACTAATCAACCCTATGGTCCAACCTCCATACTCACGTATATATCACATGCTATCATGCTATGTTAGGAAAATGCTATAACACATGCAATCAAGCACACGTACATCCTCACAAGGTGATGCACCCTCTTTCCCATGGCTCATAGATATTTGAACCCAGAGCTCTGATACCAAGTTGTCACGCCCCAAACATCCAGGTCACACGAAAGCCCACCAAAACACACATTTAAGAAAATAGATTTTACAGTTGGAAATCAAATATAACATCTGAATAAAATTCGCACAGTTGTACTCTCATAAAACTGTAAACATGCATTCTCATACATGAATAAGTATATCGCCAAAAGGCGTACAAAACCCGCCTTCCGAAACAGGCATCATATGTCAAAGGTACATGTACAAAACAGGAGAAACTACAACCAGTCTTCTGTCTCAACGGGCATCTAGGTCATCTCCTCACGTCCACCTGAAAAAGTTTTCAGAAAAACCCACCACATGAGCCAAAGCTCAATAGGAACAAACTATAAAGCTGTAAAGCAGGATATGCAATCATATGGTGAGAGCTAACTCGACCACAAAAGCCAACACAGTTTTCTCACATAAACCATCAGTTTTCCATCTGAAAACTATCATTTTCATCCTTGAAACTATGCATACAAACCTGAGAGTTTTCATGCCACAGTTAAGGAAAAGTAGTAAAACAACATTCTCCACTCAGGACAACAATCAACCGATGAGACAAGATAAATGAGATCCTATGTACCGACTCTACCATACCAGACAAGGTAACCGGTATAGACTCCTTCCCATTATCCTAGTCCTGAACCACTGAAGATCAGCTAGATAATGACAAGTTCTATATGGCGTTATGACAATGTAACCATTTAGTTTACGGAACGGCCCCTGAAGGTACTAAGCACCTGATAACCACTTAGTTTACGGGACCATAGCCCAAGGGTACTAAGCACCCAACCACCTCATTTACGGGGACTAACTCGAAGGACCGTAGGTACCTACGCTGTGCACGTTTCTAAACTTTCACTAAGGAGCAATGGAAGCCCACTCATAAACCCATTGTCCCGGTACATCTATGGATAACATTTTGAAATCAACCCACAAAATGGATATATATAACACATGTATATATATGAGATCAATCCATGAACCATGGAGATCTAACCAAAACATGTAAACACATATTTCATCAAAACATTTTAGAAGTTGAGACTCAACCCCACGGGCTAGCTCCAAACCTTCAACAAACACGTTTCCCAAAAGTTTTCATAAACACTCCTTTTCGAAACCAACCATTTGAAAATCAATCTCCACAAAATGAGATTTCATAAATCTATCGCCTTTAAAACCATTCGGGGAAAGTGCAGGAAATCAAAAACCCAACCACTGAACCACCAAAACAACACCCTCGGCCCTCACAGGAGTTCAGTCGACTGGCCCAAGCCCCTAGTCGACTGAAATTGGCACTGGCAAAAGGGAGCCAAAACATAAAGAACTTCAGTCGACTGACCCCCCATGTTCAGTCGACTGAACTCACCAAAAGCTGCTCCAGTCGACTGGACTTATGGGTTTAGTCGACTGAACCAGCCTAGAAAATGTTTTTGGCTACGGATTCTCTAGTTTTTTTTTCTTCCAAAGCTCAAATCAAACCTCCAAATTCCTGTATATGATACCCACAAGGATATGTATGCCTGGGCTTACCATAAAGCCACAAAAGAAACCCTCAAAACACGGTTTCATCCACCCAAACGCCGAAAAATGGTTTTAACCCAAAACTGGATCTAAAACACAAATCATCTTTTCATGCATTTTTAAACAGTAAAGCATCATAAGATTACATATATATCCCTTATACAACAATAGAATCTGAAATCCTACGTCGTTGGGTCAAAAACCTGATGCCTCGATGCACGTGAAAAATCAAGTTTCGTCGGAATTAAATTCTGACTGGATAGATGCGAAGCCCTCAATGTCGATACCAAGGATCGGCAGTTGGTTTATCAAAAACTAAGCTCCGAGCCCCTAAGAAGTTAGAGAGAAGGCAGAGAGAATTTGGAGGAAACTTAGAAGTTAAGTTTTCAAAATATCTTTTTAGAAAATATCTAAGTTTCGATATTTATAGGCCTCTAAAATATTTTTTTTTTTGAATTTTTGAAATTTGCACGGCAACTCCCTACAACCTCCGGAACCAACCCCGCATACTCAGATAAACAGAAACATGCATCAAAACGAGTAAATCATACACCGCAGACATATATATGCAAAACACATCATATATACATATAAGTCTCAAAAAGAGACGGATCCGGGTCTAACATCTTCAAAAGTTTAGCTATAATCTATCATCATCTCATGCTTCATCTTGTTCATGAGATCTTGTAAAAGATGTGATTCAACATACATGATTCGGAGCTCGTAGGATAAAGACTAAAAAAAGTGTAATGTATGATTTGTGCGGTGTGAATGAATATACTTTTGTGTGCAACAACTTAGAAAAAAATATTTTCATAATCGAGTTATAACCCATACACAATTTAAATTTAAAAGAGCCATTTGTTCATTCTTATTTTTTTTCCTGAAACCCGTTAATCCTTTCTACCATTTCACCTTCTTTAGCATTAGATTTCATTTAGATTTAGTATTCAAATTCGGTTAACTCATCACTCACGTTCATTTAATTCATCACATGTCCCACGAGGTTATAGATTCACACTTTATTTATTCCCATTCAAGTTCTTCCCCATTTTATTATAATTACATGTTCTTTCACTTAGTTCGTTTTCTAGTATTTTGCATATCTTATTATCAATAAACCACATCTATTATTATCAATTAATCCACTTCTCTTTCATATTCAATCATTAAACTTTCATTACTCCCATTTTCTTTCCCTCACATTAATTACACATTCTCTTTATCATTCTTTAATTCTTGTGTTTATTTTACTTTCTCTTAATCAATTACCCCCAACTATTAATTGAACTCTTATCCATGTTAAAACCATTACTTTCTTTCACATTATTTAATTCTAATTCCACATTTCACTTTCAATTCAATAATCCAAATGCTGAACCGATGTTGGGTGCAGCTTATAGAAACCTCTCTCTATTCTCCCAATAGGCTACACGAAGTCATTGTGTAATAGATAGCTCTATAACTCACCGTGACACAATCACATCTATTTTACGGGAGCTAACCCGAGGAGTACAGTACCCAGCTTACGCAAATTTTTGGTCTTTCACCACAGAGCTAATCATGCTCAACTTAATCACATCCACATCAATCATCCTTGGTTCAATATTGATTAATCATCATTTTTCATTAACAATCGGGAGTCCACCCCCCCAAATCAAATCTCATAACCATTACCAATTCAATAAAACCCAACATTCATTAAATCGTAAGTTTCAAGCATATTTCATAATTTCTTTCATTAAACATCTATCCAGCTCTCATGAATCCATAACCACTTTACCATTCTCCACTTTAAAGTATCAGGCTAACTCATTTAATACAAGCTAACCAATTAAGTGATTTCATCAACATACAATAGTCCCATTAAAATTATGTTAATCATAGATTGTGTAAGCACTTTATGTTTCACCAATACAAATTTCAAATCATATTTTGTTGTATCATCAATAATCACAATTCACATATATCCATATAACCAACCATACATCAATTTCTCATTTGATTTCCTTGTTTAATTTAATGGATAAAATCTCAAATATAAACCCACTGTAGGCTTCTTTTCATCAATTAATTTCAAATCATTTCATTTTGGTCATTTATTCAATCACAAACTCTTAGTTACTATACATTCCATGACCTTCCCAATTTTCCTTGTTTCACCCTTTAGCCTTTTAGTCTCGTTCTTTTCCTCCCCTTTCTATATTACTTATCCTCATAAGTTTAATACAAACATAGGATTTAACTTATTCTTATCACGTTTCACCTCTACTCAAATAACTCAAGACTTTCACTTCGCCTCTTGTAGCATTATAACATTAACCAATTGTTCATGACTTTTATACTAAATACATTGGACAATACTAATTGAAACTTTATTATTTAGATCTTTGAAACTTAGGAACTAATCAATTGATTCAAGAACATGGCTAGATTGTGATGACCTTCTCATGTCTTCTTTCTAGGCCACGAGTTTGATTTTTGAATCACGTTATATTAACAAATGAGTACGGTTTAAGTACCTAACTCATTGAATCTCAAATCAAAATAGTAAGTTACCTTGTTTTATTAAAGAGTTTTATTTTCTAATAATTCGAATTAACTTCAACAACAAAGGATTAAACTCTTAATTATAATATTGCAAACAGTACATTACCTTGTCTCAACCTTGAATCATAAGCTTCATTGTAAGCTTTATACTATCCACTCTTTAATATATTTATATTCATCAACAACTAAAAAATTCAAAAATTTCTTAAACAAGTTTTCTTAATTCCTTTATTCGATAGTCTTCCAAGACCAATCTACTGTGAGTTGTTAATGTGTGAGTCATGGATATACATATATATTTCACAAACTGATTTCACATAATCATGCCTTCTTAACACTTTCTTTAGTCAATATGTTGATCTAATTTCCATTCAACATTATATTTACAAACAAACTTCCATAATTCCCTCTTATTATATGTCAACATTTGTTTCAACTAATTCAAGCCCAATTATTAGTCAATTATACGTGCAACTGATCAATTTAATAAAAAGTTCACTTTCCGAGTTCCATTAATTACATCATTAATTCAAGCTAACATTGAGTTCCAAGCTTCATATTACTCAGTTGATATCCGGTTCAAATTGTTAAGGTTGTGACATCATGTAGCAATTCTTTCCATTCAAATAATTTAAATAATTTTGTAGCTGAAATTTTCAAAGAAAATTAAGATTTTTATAATTAAACCATCGACTCCACACAATTATATAGTCTAAAACTTCAATTCTCCATTTAATGTTCAGATTTATGAATAGGGATTAAACCTTTCATGTATTCAACCATAAGATTCAACAACATAACCACAATCTCCATCCATTAATCATACTTTGGTTTTTCTTAAAGTCTAATTCAATTTCATAAAAAAAATCAACACAAATCAAAATAAAGCACCCAAGTTAGTCTAGATCCTACCTCTTGAAGCTGTAATTCCATAAAATCTCGCCAAATTTTCTAGCCTAGGGTTTCGGTCACTTGGTAGTTTGCTCCTTGAGCTTTTGCTAGCTTGGGTTTCTACTCTAAGAAGATTTAAAATCGATGTCTTGTGTTGAGAAGATTTAATCTCCCTTAGGAGCTTTCCAAATTGTTGAATTTCACCAAGCTCCAAAACCTTAGGTGTTCGGCCATCACCAAAAATCGAGTTTCTGTCAGGTTGTTGCGGAGCCATCATCAAAGCACTCTTGAATCTCAATCGGTGGTTAGAAATCCCAGCTGGAAGACATTCTATTTGTGGGAAAAGATTGCATCTGGGAGCTCAAAGGCTCTACAATGAAAGAAGAAAAATAGCACCGAGGAAAAAGAGAAGGCATCGGCGCCTAGGGATGTTTTTGCCTCTTGTTGCGTAAAGCTTAATGCTAAAATGTTGTCTTTTGATTTGGTGTTGAAGATCACAAATTGTTAGAATGAAAGTGGAGTATTTGAGCTCATTATCCATCAATGGAAGAACAAGGAAGAAAAGAAAACAGGAGGAAGATGAAGAAGACGCATAACCCCGGGATTTAGGACTTTTGGGTTTTTATATTTTTTTTTGTCTTCTAGAATAATCTTTCTAGAATACCCTTCTTAAGGCAAACATGTATTTAATTAAACATTTATTTAAATATTATTACTCCCACAATATATTATTCTCAAATTTCATTTTTAGTAATTTTAATTCTGTGAAAAATAATTAACCAAAATAAAAACTACCGGGTCGCTACAATAGCATAAAGTGCAATTATAGTTCTTTAGTGGTGTGAACTGTAATTCAGTATTTTATAAAAATTGTAGAAACTGCTGCAATGTTTCCATAATTACAGATACTGCTGTGAAGTTTTCTTAATTGCAAAAACTGCTGAATGGATATCTGTGTTCTACTAGAAATCTTCATCATAATTACTCTACAGGTCCCTGCTATAGCCTTATAAATATGCAGGTAGGCTGAACCAAATTCATTACTTGTCTTCAAGACTAAAACTGACCAAGTTCTGTCGATACGAGTTCTCGAAGGTTTGTAGCCCACACTACACTCGGGAATCGCATAAGAAAATACAGTAGAAGGTTTGACGAGAGCTTTAACTCGGAATTAAAATCGTAGTTAAAGAATCGACTGAAAAAAATATATTCTTCTAAATTAACTATGGTTGCACGGGTTTTTATTCTGATCGTTCGACATCAAAAATTTTATCTAGAGCTCGTTTTGGTATTTGCCCGTCTAGTTAATTTTTATCGAAAATTATTTACAAAAGTAATGATCTTGGCAGTTTTACGTCTAATAATTGGTATAGAGTCGTTTTGTTTTTTCTTACGATTTATTGGGGTCAAATAGTTTTAGAACGGTGCTAACATTGTTTTGTAGGCGTTTTAATCCCGATTTTATAATCATCATATTATTTTTCATGTCAGATTAAATAGTTTGGATGATTATTTATTTATTTTTTTAATCATGAGGGTTGATCATGATAGATTAAGTTTTTTCTAGATCGAATGTAAGTCTACGGGACATAGGTTTCGATGTAATAGTAGTTATTAGTTTTTAAATATCTGTTTAGATTATTTAAGAATAGGTTGAATATCCACGAAAACAAAGAATAGGTAGCAGCAACCGGTGACACAATCTGCAGCCCTTCGGGGTTGTTTTTTGGAGCTTTTTCGAACTGTTTTCAATGCGTTCTTCGAAGTAACAGGTTGCTGGATATTTATGATATTTTTTTAGAAAAAATGGGAGTAAAAACACCACAAAAAAAAAACCCAAACAGTGGGCTGAATGTTAAGGTTAGTATAACGAAAACCATATTTTTAGTATTTAATTTTATTTTTAATAAAATTAAAATTTTATTTTATGAGAGTCTTAATGTGAGACCCGGACCTGTCTCTTTTTGAGACTTATATGTAAATGTTGTGTTTTGCATATATTTGTTCGGTGTATGATTTATTCGCTTTAATGCATGTTTAAGTTTATCTGAGCATGCGGGGTCTGTTCTCGGGGTTGTAGGGAGTTGCCGTGCGAATTTCAAAAATTTAAAAAAAAATAATAATTTGGAGACCTATAAATATCGAAACTTAGATATTTTCTAAAAAGACATTTTGAAAACTTAACTCCTAAGTTTCCTCCAAATTTCTCTCTGCCTTTTCTCTAACTTCTAAGGAACCTCGGGCTTGATTTTTGATGGACCATCTGCTGATCCTTAGTATCGGCATCGAGGGCTTCGCATCCATCTAGTTAGAATTTGATTCTGACGAAATTCGAGTTTGCACGTGGATCGAGATGTCGGGTTTTTAACCCAAATGAGGTAGAATTTCAGATTCTACTATTGTACAAGGGATATATATGTAATCTTATGTTATTTCACCGTGTAAAACGCATGAAAAGATAATTTATGTTTCAAATCTGATTTTAGATTAAAAACTATTTTTCAGCGTTTGGTTGGATGAAATCGAAAGAGGGATGTTCCTTTCGAGGTTTTATGATAGCCTTGAGCTCGGGTATGCTTCTAGGTATCAAAACGGGTATATTTGAGGCTTGATCTGAGATTTGGAAACCAAAATCGTAGCTCAAAACATGATCAGGGCTGGTTCAGTTGACTGAACCCATGAGTTCAGTCGACTGGATCATCATGTTGGAGGTTCAGTCGACTTGACCTGGGAGGTCAGTCGACTGAATTGGCTTCTTTTTTGGGTTCTCTTTTCCATTGTGTTTTTCAGTCGACTGGAGGGTGAGTCCAGTCGACTGAACCTGGCTATTTTGGAAAATGAGGTGTTTTGGTTCAAGCTTTCCTCGTGCGATGTCTATCCGAGGTTGTTATGAGATTCTATGGTTTCAAAAAGCGTTATCGGAAGTTTTCAAAAAGATGGTTTGAAAATGGAGTTTTGGAAAAATGCGTTTGTAGAAGGTTTGGAGCTAACCTTTGGGGTTGAGTCTCAACTTCAAAAACATTTTGATGGAAATATGTGTTTACATGTTTTGGTTTGATCTCCATCGTTCATGGATTGGATCACATATATATACATATGTTGTATATCTGCTTTGTGGGTTGGTTTTGAAATGTTATCCATAGATGTACCGGGACAATGGGTTTGTGAGTGGTCTTCCATTGCTCCTTGGTGAAAGTCCAGAAACGTGCGGAGCGTAGGTACCTACGGTCCTTCGGGTTAGTCCCCGTGAACGAGGTGGTTGGGTGCTTAGTACCCTCGAGCTGTGGTCCCGTAAATTAAGTGGTTATCGGGTGCTTAGTACCTTCAGGGGCAGTCCCGTAAACTAAGTTTTACATTGTCGTAACTCCGTATAAAACTTGTCATTACTTAGCTGATATTCAGTGGTTTAGGACTAGGATAATGGGCAGGAGTCTATAGCGGTTACCTTGTCTGGTATGGCAGAGTCGGTACATAGGATCTCATTTATCTTGTCTCCTCAGTTGATTGTTGTCCCGAGTGGAGAATGTTGTTTTACTGCTTTTCCTTAATTGTGGTATGGTAACTCTCAGGTTTATATGCATAGTTTCAAGGATGAAAATGATAGTTTTCAGATGGAAACTAGTGATTTTTGTGAGAAAATCGTGTTAGCTTTTGTGGTCGAGCTAGTTCCCACCATATGATTGCAATCCTACTTTACAGCTTTATAGTTTGTTTCTATTGGGCTTCGGCTCACGTGGTGGAATTTTTTAAAAAAAATTTCAGGTGGACGTGAGGAGATGACGTAGATGCCCGTTGAGACAGAAGACTAGTCGTAGTTTCTCTTGTTTTGTACATATACCTCGATGTGTGATGCCTGTTCCAGAAGGCGGGTTTTGTACGCCTTTAGGCGATATGATTATTCATGTATGAGATGCATGTTTCCTATTTGTGAGAGATAAACTCGAAAATCTTTATTCAAATGTTGTATTTTGATAATCAACTGTAAAACCTATTTTCTCTACACTGGTGTTTTGGTGGGCTTTTGCGTGACCCGAATGTTTGGGGCGTGACATGCTTGTTGGGCTTGGGCCTGAGTAGTATCATCTACGAATATAGTGGATTGAATTTTACATAGGGCCTTAGCCGTATCAAAACCATTCCACCATTTAAAGAAGAAAGCCCTTTGAAGAGTAGAACAATCTAAATGGTCTAAGTCACATTTAAGACTCCATCTCCATATCCAAGAAAGTTGAAATTCAGAGACGAAATGTGACATATATTTGCCAATGGGATCCCATTTGCAGTTAGGTTTCCCAAAGACAGTGGCGGCTTTGGTCAAGAAAAGTTGAGGGTGATGTTTGATCCATAAAGGATAAACATTTTGTACAAATTGAGCGAGGACATTGATGGTTGCCTCCATTTTTTCCCATCAGGAAAAAAACCAAGAGGGAAAACTAGAAGTAGAAATAATTTCTGAATTCATGGTGGAGAACCATGTATGTTTTCGAATGGAATTTTGGTAATAAAAGGCCAAATGCCATGCTTGTACGTAATCCCAATAATTGTATTAGATTCTGTTAAGTTTTAGTGTATAAGCCCTAAAAGGATCAAGACCCTAAGCACGAGGATCGAGTACTCAAACCACATAACACTTGGAGTGGGTGATGGCTGATTTTTTATCATAAGGATTCACGTGGTGGTGAACAATCTAAACTGAACCAGTTTCAGTTAACATAGACTCATAGATGAAACGATGTCGTCCTTCAGAGACTAAGTAATTTTGATTACCCAAATATCATTCCTTAATGAACTATGGGTCTTGATACCATTGGAGATCATCCATGATTAGGGTTAAGATATGTTCTGTCACAGTATTTTGGAAATACTGTTGTTCAAATTCCAGAACTTGTTTAAGGTTCTTGGAGTTGGGTGTCAAAGATGACAACCCAGGTTTTTGCGGATGGTTGGGTGTCGAAGACGACCCAGTTCCCAAAAAGAAAAATTCTAATAATGGAACTTTTTTATTACTCTGCTTCGCCTTAGGTGGCATCGGATTGATCTACGGATAGATCCTGTAAAAATTCTCTTGTTAGAAAATCAGGTAGAGAATTAGAAGAACCTTTTATGTATTCAATTTGAAAATCAAATGAACTTAATTCAGATTACCATCTACCAAAAATCTGTTTTGAAACAATATTCTTAACATATTTTTGTAAAATAGTTTTAGCTGCACTGCAGTCAATGCGAAGTAAAAAAAATTAATTTAATAAATTATCTTGAAATTTTGAAATACATTTAACAATTAAAAGCATTTCTTTTTTTATAGTAGAATAATGCTTTTGAGCATTTTTTCATATTCCTGATGTGAACCGTACTAATTCTTCTTTACTGGAATTGGGGTTTCTTTGTTTAAGAATACCACCATAACCAATGTCAGAAGCATCAGTTTCAACAATTTTAAACCAACTAGGTTTGGTAAAGTTAAGCAAGGTAAAGCTTTAACCCTAAGTTTGATTTTTCTTACTGCTGTTGTGTGAGTGTCACTCCAAGGTGGAGGATTTTTAGTTAACCTAGTATGCAGTATAGCTGCATCTTGGGCTAAGTGCTGATAAAAGTCTGAAATATAATTTAGGCTTCCTAAAAAATGTTGTAATTAAGTTTTGTCTTTTAATTCATCTGGGAATTTAGAGGTAAATTTAATACTACGGTCAATGGGTATTATAGTACCCTGGTTTATGTTATGACCTAAAAATCTAACCGTTGTAAGAAATAATTTCATTTTAGATGCGGATACAACTAAACCATTTTTATGAATAACATCTTTAAATATTTTAAGCTGTTTAAAGTGTTGATCTATAGATGATGAATAAACAAGAATATCATCAATTAGACAATACAAAATTCAGAATAAGGAGTGAATATATCATTCATAATATTCTAAAATTCAGATGGTGCATTTTTTAATCGAAAAGGTATTACATTCCATTCGTAATGTCCAAAGGGTACAACAAATGCAGTTTTGTATCGATCTTCCTCTTTGATTTGTATTTTCCAAAAACCTGACTTTAAATCAAATTTAGAAAAGATAGATGCAGATTGAATGCGATCTAAAAGATCCTTCTTGTTAGGTATTGGACATCTTATCCATTGTAGTTTATCATTCAAGGGTTTGTAATTAATTACAACCATTGGAGTTCCACGTTCAATCTCAGCATTTTTATTTACATAAAAAGGTGTGCAACTCTATGGAGAATAACTCTTTCGGATTAATTTTTTGTCAAGAAGGTCTTGAATTTTCTTCTTGCACATTTCCAAATAGTCAGATTTCATCTGACTAGGTCTTGCTTTTGTAGGGATTTGAGTTTCTTCAAATCCTGGTTCATAAGGAAGAGGCACTATGTGCTTCTTTCTATCCCAAAAAACATGTGGTAAATTACTACATATCTCAGTAGTAAATTGTAAAACAACATTTTTAATCTTTTGTTGGAGATTAGGATGTTGAACTTGTTGATTTATATTCATTATGAAAATTTATTTTGATAATGAATTTAAATGATTTTCCTTAAGTAAAATTAAGTTTTTAATGTCATTAAGGGTTTTAGTTTCAGGATTAGTAATAAAGGGAAAGTAAACTTCATTTCCTTTATAATTACTAGAAATTCCTTTTGAATCAATTTTGCTGATAGGCATTAATAAGTTAAGAAAGGGAGTCCCTAAAATAACTTGTTGTTGCAAATTTTGTACCAAAAGAAAGACTGCTGGTAAGCAAACACCTTTGTTACAAATGGAAATTGTAGGTAGTTTGTACTGTATTTTCATACGAGTATCACTAGCTGCAATTAAGGATTGTGTTATTTTTTCGAAGTATTGTGTAAGAACAATACCTTCTTAAACATAATTCATATCAGCACCACTATCAACTAAAGCGATAGCATTTTGAATAGTAAATTCTTTATTAATTACTATATTAATTTGAATATACCATTTCTGATGGGTAACCTTTTGAAGAAGGTTAAGGAAGGGAGATAATTCTTCAGTAGGGGTTTCAATTTCCTTGCCTTTCTGGTTATCTTCTTCCTGATTAATGGATTTAATACTTTCAAGATCAAAGAGTCTTGACCTAATAGTAAGAAGATCCATTTCATATTGTTGATTAAACACTTTTAATTGTTTAATTTCAGTTTTAAGAAATTTTATTTCTTTATTTAAATCATGAATGGTTATGGGTTTATCATAACTATCATTCATTCGATTTAATACAGCTTGTAGACTGTAACTTCGATTTGGGGGAGTTATAACAACATTATCAGATTTAACTGAAGATGTTGGAGTCTGAGTTAGAAGAAATTCAAAAAAATTTCTTCTAGCTGCTGGATCTTGAAGGTGCTCTGACACATCAAGCATATCCTGTTGATTACTAGTAAGAACATTTAAACCATTTAATTCACAAATAGCTTTCCAATATTTACTAGAATCTTGGTTTGTGGTGAGTTCATTCATAGAACACTTACCATTATAGTTAGATTGTTTTCTAACAGATCTTGTATAAGATGAAGAAGATGAAATAATATCTTCATGAGAAGATTCAGATTCAGACTCATATGTACTATTGAGTAATAATTTACTTAATTGCAATCTTAAGCCTTCATCTTGAAGTTTAACTTCTGTTTTGTTGAACATCTGTTAGCATAGTGGCTAATTTTGCCGCATTTATAACAACGAGCATCAGATTTAGATTTTCTCTTTTTTCATATTTGTTTCGGATATTTTCTTCTTGAAGAAGATTCTGTTTTAGACTTAGATTTAGTATAACGTTTTTTATGTTTATACTTTCTAGATCTATCTTTGTGATGAGAAGAAGAATGTTTATGCTTACTTCTCTTAGAAAAGTTAATAGGAACATCGTAAGCAAATTGTTGACAAAATGCTCCAATTTCTTATTTACTGGTTAAGTTTTGTTTTTTAAGAAGGTATTATAATTTTATATCATTACAAATACCTAAGCCAACTTGTGTACAGACATATATGATGTATCCATACGTATATTGGTGATATGGTATAGTATGGCATCATATTGATCTTTCGATTTTTGTCGAACCTTTTTGGTAAAAAGAATTGGTAAGCCATCAATGAATTTAGCTTTCTAATGTTCAGCATTAGCATCATTTCTTTGCATAATGTGTGTTAAGAAAACATCCTTATACCATCTAAAATGGGTTAAAGAAGGATATCGAAGATTTTGGAGAAGTTCTCGAGATCTTTCATGTCTTTGAGGATGAGTGCCAACAAAAATGGGCAATGATGGTTTGTACTAAAGTAAAAACAATATCTTACGCTAATTGGCTAGTTTGACTAGTCTGACCTGTAGTAGGATCAGAAGTCGTTCTAGATTCAGTTTTGACAGTATAAAAAATTTCATGCTTCTGTCCTTTAGTAAGATAGTTGTCAAGCCAACCTTTTAAATAACCTGTGAATCCATTGGATATATGTTCTGCTGTTTGTTGGTCAGTATTATCAACAGCACGACACACACAGGCATACATCATCATCTTATGAATAATTTCAAAGATTTTATATTCAGATAAACCATCAATGTTCCATTCATATATGGTTTTTCCATTACACGAATTTTGTGTTTGGAAGAAATCTTCTTCCCATAACAAATTCGTAGGAGTGGGACGCTGGTAATAAGTTTTACCAGGAGGTTCATATTCAATCTTATTTACCTGGGGAGTAAACATAGATTGTAGATTTTGGATCTAAGTTAGATTTTGATCTAGCTCAGATTCAGTATTAGATGAAGAATCATCTGAAGAAGATGATTGATCTAAAGTATTAATCTATTTTTCAGGTTCTTTCATTTTCAAAGAGCCTAATTTTGAGATTAATATTTTAGCAAATTCATTGTCTCTTTTCTGACTGGATAATTTAAATCCAGGAACAAGACGAGTTGGTTGTAAAGAAGTTTGTTCTTTTCCTAAGGTTTTGGAGTTTTAACAGGATAACGTGAATGGATTAAAACTTCATCTACATTTTCTTCTATACAATTTAGTTGCTTACTAATTGTTTGTAAATTTAAATTAGTAAAATTAAGTTGTTTCATTTGCGATTTCATAATAGTAGACATATTAGGATCCTCTAATGAAACATAAGGTCCAGCTTCTATAGGTATAGGAGTGGTAGGTATTCTGATTGGTTCATGTGGTGGATGAACTGAAGTCACTGTTGTGCCATCAGATTTAGTCCAAACTTTTTTAAAATCAGATATAACAGCAAGATGATCTTTATTAAAAGGCCATACATCAAACCATTCTTTAAAGAAAATGGCTTTTTGCTGTCTCTCAAGATCTTGGTAAAAAATTAATTGAATAATTTTTTGTTGATCTCGAGTGTAAGTAGAAAAGAATTTTTATCTAAACTCAGTGTGAGTCGAGATATGAAATTCTTTACTGATTACTTGTCGAAGAAAAGAGTTTGGTGTAAAATCCATAGAAATTACATATGAAAACTCATTTCTGAGATAGTAGGTGATGTTCTTTGAGGAACATCTTCTGATGGTGAGGAATAAATTCCATGAGGAGTTAGTTGCTCAGAAATTCGAAGATCTGTTAAAACAGATCCAGAATTGGATTCAGGTTTTGGATTTAGGGATTCTTTTCTTTGTCCTAAATCAGTTATGGTTGTGGTTTCATTAGGTAATTCTGATGTAGTAGACTCAAAATTGGAAAGTCTACTAGAAGATGGATATGAAATTCTATAACTAGGTGGTTTTCGTGAATAAACACTTCTAGTTAAAGATTGATTAAGATTGAGCCCTGCAAAGGAGATTTTTATGTCTCCTGATGCATTTTGGACAATTTGATCAACATTACTGTCCAAAAAAGTTCTATGCATTTGAGCCCTTGGGATAGTCCATTTAGTGGAAATTTTAATTTCATCCCACTAGATTAATCTTGGTCTGGCAATTTGTGTGGTTAAAAGGTTACTTTCAATCACACTAGTTTTGCCAGGGTCACTGCATAAAACAGCATTAAGACATAACGTATTCATTACCTTATAATGTATACGACAAATAACAGCAATGATTTCTGATCCGGGAAGAAAATCATAACCATGTGTTTGTAAATTTGAAGTTACAGCATCAAAAAGATTTGCATATGATAACGATAAATTTAAGTTTGGATAAACATTAAAGTATACTGGTCCATGGCATAAACTAGTCTGTGCAACACTCATTAGAGATGAAACAAAATTGTTACATCTACCATCTCGTAGAGTTGCATTAATGCTACCATTAACATCTAAAAGGGTTAAAGGTTTAAGATCTATTTGTATTAAACCAATATGCAAATATTGATATTTATGCAAATATGCTTGTATGTCTCTTAAACTAATAAGTTGAAGAGTTTGTTCTTCATTATCTAAACATATAGATTGTTCAAGTATTTTTACAGCTTTTTGACTTTTAAAGTCAAAGAGACCTACCTTGTAAATCAATTTTGATTCAACCAAAGGTATGGTCCATTTATTCAGTTGGTGAGTTTGAGAAAACTCAACTATTTCAGCATTTTTTACTGATTTATCAGGCATAAAACGAGAAAGCATTAAGAAGGTATATACTTATATGAGACAAGTATTAGTATGGCTTCATACTGCTTTGCTAGGTTGTAACTTAATTAGAATACGTATAAAATGAGTTTTGGTTACACGTCTGTCAACGATTTATGGTATCACTGGATGCCCAACCATCTCGGTAAATGGACCTTACTCCCTAACCAACGCGACTTGAGTGACGTACCATAATCAAACATCAATTATACATATTATAAACTAAGTTACATACTAACAAACAAATATTTATACATAAGAATACTTATACATATAAGTACACATATAAATTAGCAGGACATACCCTGCTTATAATGGCTCTGATACCAAATAAGTGCGATAAGTAAACCACCACCAATGCACTGCGAATCTTTACACAAACATACTTAGAACTTTTATTATCAACTGAGAAAGTTACAAAAGAGAAGAGAGAATGGAGTTTTAAGAGAGAAGGATGAGGAGAGAAAAAACTTAAACTTCCACAAGGGGGAAGTGCCCTTTTATAGAGGAGAAGCCTTACGAATTTCAATTCTTCACTTCAAATCCGTGAGTGCTCTGGGGAGTCACGGATACTGATGGCTGGCAGTGGCAGCCAAATGTCGTATTTTAGTTATCCATTTGCGTCGGCAGGGAACATGTTCTGTGCATCTTTTGAAAAAGAAACGCACTGAGACGATGCTCTAATCATGCGCTTTTTTCGTATACGAAAAGTGAGTGAGCACTAAGAGTCACTGATAAGGTGGTAGGGACCACATAGCGTACTGACAAAGAGAGATGCTCTTTGCTTTGTTTGATGGCATCGGTCATGAACTGGTATGGCAGACAAAGGTATGGTCACCAGAACAAAGAGCATCTCACTCTTCGCTTTCATGACCGACGCCATCAAACAAAGCAAAGAGCATCTCTCTTTGTCAGTGCGCTCTGTGGTCCCTACCACCTTATCAGTGACTCTTAGTGCTCACTCACTTTTTGTATATGACAAAAGCACATGATCAGAGCATCGTCTCAGTGCGTTTCTTTTTCAAAAGATGCACAGAACATGTTCCCTGCCGACGTAAACGGACAACTAAAATACAACACATGGCTTCCACTACCAGCCATCAGTACCCGTGACTCCCCAGAGCACTCACGGACTTGAAATGAAGAATTGAAGTTCGTAAGACTTCTCTTCTATAAAAGGGCACTTCCCCCTTGTGGAAGTTTAAGTTTTTTCTTTCCTCTTCCTTCTCTCTTAAAACTCCCTTCTCTCTTCTCTTTTGTAACTTTCTCAATTTATAATAAAAGTTCTAAGTACGTTTGTGTAAAAATCCGCAGTGCATTGGTGGTGGTTTACTTATTGCACTTATATATATATATATATATGAACTATGTGGATGTTGCATATCTATTTTATTTACCCTGTTAATTTAATTAATTCAAAATCTTGGTTTTAATTAAAATATTTTGTAATGAAAAATAAAATAAAATTTTTTAAATTAAAGTTTAGACATTAATTAAATGACTTTAATTAATGTAAAAACTTTAGACATTTTTTAAAATAAAAATTTTTTAAAATAAATTTTTTTAAAAATCATCTTAATTAAATGCAAAAACTTTAGACATTTTATTTTTTTACAAAATATCATATTTAAGATGATTTTTCATAAAATTGGATATCTTAGAAAAACGTGGAAATTAATTTTGAATTTTGTATTAATTAAAAAAAAAAATTAACCAAAATAAATTATTATTTTTGAATAATGTGGAACAAAAAATAAAATAAATAAATGACTTTAATCACTACCTTAGCTGAAAAACTGAAAAAAAAAATTATGCATTTATTAAATTTTATTTATTACGCATTTAAACACGAAAAGATAGTTTGGCAAACTAGATCTTTAGAATTGTGTACACGGAAAGATATTTGATTCTTTCAGATCGTGTGGCTTTCAAAATTAATAAATTTATTTTAATTAAA